>JAOTRH010000010.1:5435682-5449815 GCA_034768845.1 Heliamphora exappendiculata | reverse complement strand
GTGGTGGTTTGGGGGTGGTGATTTTAGGAGAGACGATGATTTTGAGGACGATTTTGAGAAGAAACAGTGATTTTTGTTAAATTGAACGAAAATTTTAACAGCTGTGGTCTCTTTGATATTAAAATCAAATATGGTGGGGTGTTGCTGTAATTTTTGAAATCACATGAGGAATTCTGTTTTTATTAGAAATCTCAGGAGGTCAGTGTAATTTACCCAAAAAATTAAGAGATGTAATTATCTCTAAAAATCATTTCTATGAATATTTTTAAAAATAAAGAGATTCCAAGAAAAAAAAAGAAACTTTCAAATACTCATATTTTATGGTGGCAATATTAGCCATTCAAAAATAAATTACATTAAGTATCATTATTAAAAATATAGTTAATTTAATAAAATTACACAAGACACTTTCTTTTTTTATTTTTTTGTAAACTAACTAAATAATAAGAAAGAAACGATTATTTGTTTTCCTCTTGTTTAACCAAACAAAATAGAGATAAAATACAGTCATTTTTTTTATAACTTAAGTAATCTTTTAATTTTCCTCTCCTGGTTCATAAACGGGCTATAGAAGAGAATTCTCACTTAAAATTGGGTTAATTTATAATTTTGATCAAAATGCCTAACACAACATACAATGTAAATTATAAATTGAGTGAATTTATAATTTATAATTTAAAATTTTAAAAATGTACGTGAAAAATAAATTTTAGAGTCAAAAGAATTTTAAATAAATAGAATTACACTGAATATATAGAATATAACTTTAACAGTAATAAAAGTATTAATAATAAAAAAGAAGAAATTTAAAACCAAGATATATGGAAGAGTAAATATTTTTTTTATTTAAACTCGATTATTAATAAAAATAGAGAAGTTAAAAATAATATAACTTATAGAATCAAATTTAATTGGTTCAAATAAAAGAGGTACTCATACTTGTCTTTCTTAATATAATTTTATAGGATCAAATTTTATTTTTCTTAACAGCTCAATATTTTGTTAAAAAAAAAAGAAGACAAGTATGAATCTCCTTAAAATGAGAATGTTAAGGTGAATGTAGTAAATATAAGACTATGAATAAAAATATTAGTAGAAAGGTAAGATTTGTATAAATTGAGGACAAATTAAAAAAAAAATTTAAACTAGTTTAAACATATACAACGTAAATCACTTGATGCAATAATAAAAAAAAATAAAATCATGAGTAATAAAAATACTATAAAAAAAGATAGATATAAATTAATATAGAATACAGTATTAATAAGAGATATAAATCTATTAAAATTAACTAAAAATATAACATTTAACAATACAAAATGGTGTAAAAGAATCTATATAACCGACTCTAATTTATTAGAATTAATAATAAATTTGGTTTAATTTAATTTCACACCACCCTACTATTACACTTTTTTTAATCATATAATTAGTAATATTTCGTACATAGATAATTAATTACAAATTAACTAATTATAAAAATTAAATTTTCATCCTTTATTTCCACTAAAATTTATAATACTTCTTAATTTCATTATAAATAAAACGATCAACATCAACTTTCTGTGAAGTTTATGATTAGTTTTTTTTGGGTAAGAGGCTTTTTTCTTAATTTATACATGTATGGAGCGTGTATGTATTTAAACTGTGTATATTGTATATTTATTTATTTTATAAATAAAAAAAAGTTTAATTTGTGTTTGGACTAATTTTTTTAAATTTTTTTTATTTTTTATTTATAAAAATAAATATAAAAAAATATAAAATAAATAAAATAAATAAACTTTTTAAAAAAATTTTAAGCAAAAGACTTTCAAAAAAATGTTAAGCCAAACATAGTTTTAACCGTTAAATTCGCAGCCGCAGCTCACACATTTCCTCTATTTCTTGAGTTGTATTTTCACATAAAAAAACACAGTCGAAACGTTTTGAAGCGCCAATCTCTATCCATCGAAACGCCATCTTTGAATCCCTAATTTCGAAAGCACTAATTCGGAATTTGAAAGCTTCGATGATCAACCTGAAATCGCCGGAGGCTCGGGCGTCGACGTCAACGGAGTCGCCGGTGACGGCGGAGAAGGCGCTTTCGTTCATCTCGCGACGATGGAGAGGAGTCAGGGACTCGGCGGACGCGGATCTCCAAATGATAAGGGACAGAGCCATTTCCTTCAAAAATCTGGCTTCGTCTCTCGACCGAGAGCTCGAGAACTTCCTCAATTCCGCTTCGAAATCGACGTTCTCGGTTCCGGCTATCAGGTCGTCGCCGCCGGCGGAAATTGATTTTGTGAAGCGGTTGCAGCCGAAACTATCCGAAATTCGCCGGGCATACTCGTCCCCGGATTTCAGCCGGAAGGTCCTTGAGAAATGGAGCCCCAGGCCTAGAATTCACATAGATTTGTCAGCAATTAAGGACGCGATTGTGTCGGAGGTGGAGGACAGGGACGGCTTGGTTGATTTTGATGGGAGGGTCAGGTTTCGGAGGGGGAGAAGGGTGGGATTTAAGGATTTTAGGTGGGAGTGGAAGGGTGAAGGCGGCGGTGAGGAAGGTCAGTTTACGGATTGGGAACCAGTTCGGGCATTGAAGACACGGTTGCGAGAGTTCGAGCAGAAGAGTTCATCCTCCGAGATTTTCGAGAGTCTCAGAAACAGCGAGTTTGTGGGGAAAGTGAAGTCAAGCTTGGTATGCAATTTTTTTTTTTGCTTCGCAGGGTTATCTTTTTGGATACTGTCCTTTTATTGAACCTGTTTCTTACTGAATGACACTTAAACAATTCAGTTTGTTTGAAATTCGTTGTTGCAAAAGTTTCACTTCGGGCTTTGTTTGCTACACAGAAACGAGTTAATTTCAGGTGCGGAAGATAAAACTTTCCCAACGAAACTTGAACATATTGCGGTGTTTGACAGATACTTCATGAGTATTCTACTTCATAAACATCAGTGAATCCTTTAGGAATTGTATTTGAAAGTGTGTACCCCGAGTTTGTTGACATGGCTGCTAAGTGACACTGCTTATATATATATATATATATATATATATATATATATATATATCACAATAATTGATAATCATATCCAGAGGATGTTATTGAAAAAAGAAAAAAAAAAGTGTACTGACATAACATTATAAACTTATTAGCATGACAATGAACAATAATCCAGGATGATACCTTGAGTACATACTTACCCAAAGAAAGAAGAAACAGGTACACAAAGAGCTGGAACTTGAAGAGCATCTTTCTTTTCCTTTTTTTTCCCTCCTACTTTTGCCTTAAGAAATGTTAAATTATGACAATTTGTTTTTCATATTTTTTTGAAGCTGAGAATGTATCAAATGAGTGGATGGGCTCACAAACACAATAGCTTTGTGGTGAGAAGTGGTTGAAAGGTGAGATTTTGGCATGAGTATTTTTGTCTGATGATAAGATGCTTGTCACACCCCAACCCAAAGGGCATGACTGGCCGCCAACGAAGGACCTTATTCCATGGGACATGAAATGATTCTAGTCGAAATCTGCAAGGATAGGATAGTTCCAGGATGTCACTCGACCGGGGTTAGCGGATGTCATAAAACGCCACTAATCACGAATGTCACTTGATGTGATTAAGCCACACGCTTGATTGTAAGAGGAATCACACCAAGCAAGACGCACTTACATACAATATTTAGAATAATAATCAAACTTTCATACTTCTAATTTCGTTCAATCATAAATTTATAAGCATTACAAAATGTGAATTCAAAACTCAATAGTATCTAAACATTTACCAACAAGTCCTTCCAAATATCTAGATCACCCGTCATCTACATAAATGAATATAAATTTAAAAAGATGTATTCAATGTATATCCAATACCAATGACCATAAATAATTTGACTAGATTCTGACAAGACACTTTGACTAAAAATTAAAAAGGCTCTTAATTCAAATAATTAAATTGATACTTCTGCATCGTTCTCCCTTTCTTCAAAAGAAATTGACCTCGAGTTTGAAGTCAAATCCTTCCAAAGCATCTCATCCATCTTCTTAAGATCTTCACTATGCCCATGCATCTTCAGAATTTGGTCTTCCTTTACAATGTAAAATGTACCGTGTATAAATTTCAAAGCAAGTTGTGATCGTCCTCACATCAAGCACATTAGTTGATTCATGTGGAGAGCTAGGAACATCAATGTTGACATTGGTTTGCTTCAGAATAACCTTTTCTTGATCTTCATGATAAGTATAAAGATCACTTATAGTAAAAGTTGGACTCATTGATAAGCCCTTGGGCAGCTTAATGTGATAAGAATTCTGCTCCAATTTCTATAATACTCGAACAAGACCAAGCTTCCTTTGCTTAAGATTCTTGTAAGTCTCTGTAGGAAACCTTTCTTTACGCAAATAAACCTTGAGCAAATTGCCTTCATTGAACTCTAAATTCCTTTGTCAAACATCTATATGAGACTTGTAATTTTGAGTAGATTACTTCGAGTATTCTCAAACTTTAGTTGCACGAAGCAGGAGTGAGAGTGAGAGTGGGTGTTGGGGAGTGAGGCCATGCAGAAGAGTCTACGGTTGAGAGCGCTTAGGGAGCGTTTATATATTTTATATATTCTACTAAATATTTTTTTATTTAATTGTAATATATGTTAAAATAAGAATAAATATTATAGATTAATGCCAAATACTGATTATTTTTTGTATATATAAATATATATTATGTAAATATAAAGTACTATAATATATTTGAGTTAATTTTATTATATAATCTTATTAATTTATAGATTTTTTCTTATTTCCTCACTTTTATCTTGTTTTTTGGGAATTTATATGTTTGAAAGGTTTTATTTTAGTTGGGAGCGGTGTTCTTTCTTGATGGCAGCGAGGTTCTTACAAAATTCTTACTTTGGAGCATGTGAGCGAAATTCTGAGACAAATTCGTCACTCCTGTAGGAGGATCGTGTAATTAAGTCTCAAACTCGCTCATGAATCATTTTCAAGAATACAACGAAATTTTCGACTTCCACACTAATTCTTACTTGATTCAATCATGGTAAACGATTTAATGCTTGATTAGGATTTTTATCATAAACAACTTTGAATGGAGCCTTATTTGTAGGTTGATTAATGGGGCTGTTATGAGCAAATTCAGCTTGTTAAAGGACATGATCCCATTGCTTCGGATGCTCTCTCACTAAACTTCGCAGAAAATTACCAAGGGATTTGTTTACCACTTCTATTTGACCATCAGTTTGAGGATGATATGCACTAGAGAATTGTAACAGAGTCCCTTCCACAAGGTCCTCCAAAAATGATTAACAAATTTCACATCTCGATTTGAAGTGATCATCTTCGGAACTCCATGCAAACAATGATCTCTTTGAAAAACAAAAAAGCAACATGAGAAGAATCAGTAGAGTTCTTGTAAGGTATGAAATAAGCCATCTTCGAAAAGCGATCAAGTACCACAAAGATACAATCAAGGCTATGCAACGTTTTCGATAAACCAAGAACAAAGTCCATCGAGAGATCTTCTTTAGGCGCATTTGGAATTGGTAGAGGTTGGTACAAACAAGTATTTTGGACCCTTCCTTTGGTCTTTTGACACACCAAGCATCTTTGAACAAAATGAGCAACACGACGCTCCAATTTTAGCCAAAAGTACTGTTGTCTCACAAGAACTTTAGTTTTGTCACGGCTAAAATGTTCACCAAGTCCACCAATCCTTTGATAAGGAACAACCTTAGTGAACCTTCAGGTAGGCATAGCTGGTTTCCTTTTCTTTTCCACCATTTAGATCTTGCAACACCTTAGAAAAGATAGGGCCTGCAGCATAATATTTGGGTGATTGCACAAGAAAGAGTAGTTAACGAGGTGTGGATTTGACTCAACGCATTAGCTACTTTGTTGGACAAGCTTGACTTATGTTGGAGTACAAAGGAGAATTTATCCAAATAGGTACCCTACTTCCATGTCTCGAATTTAGCTTCCTTTATCTGGAATCTCAAGTTTTCATGGTCAGGGTTGACAACAAATTCTATACCAATGAGATAATGTTCACAATGTGGAAGAGCTTGAACAACAGCATATAACTCCTTGTCTTAAGTTGAATACTTTAGCTATGCATCACGGAGCTTCTCACTAAATTGGCCTTCCTTCTTGCATAAGAACAATGCCTATATTCACATTAGAAGCATCACACTCCACTTGGAAAGGCTAGTACTGGAGCTTCAACAAGCTTTGGTTTCAATTGCTGAAAGCTTAATACGGCTTCTTTGGTATGTTGAGAGTGTTTCTTCTTTAAACATCCATCATCGGGCCACAATGGTGCTGAAACTTTTGATGAAATATATGTAGAATGAAGCCAACCATTAAAACTCCTCACATCAGTTAAGTTAGCCTTCAAGGGGTCTACCAATCTATAATTGTTTTCACCTTCTCATCATCCATGTATATGCCACTTGCACAAACAACATAACCTAAAAATACAATTCCATCAACCAGAAGAGAGCACAACCTAAAAATACAATTCGATCAACCAGAAGAGAGCACTTTTTAAGATTGATATACAATTGAGTTTGGCGGAGCACTTTGAACACATTGCTCAAATGCTCTTACTGCTGAAGTTTATCTTTATTGCAAATCAAGATGTCATCAAAATAAATGCAACATACTTCCCCATAAGCTGTCTCAAAACCCGAGTCATAAGTTTCATAAAAGTACTTGGGGCGTTGGACAACCCAAATGGCATAACAAGTCTTTCTTTGGTCTTAAATGCAGTCTTTCATTCGTTAGCTTCTCTAATTTTGATTTGATGATAACTACTTTGAAGATCGATTTTAGAAAAGATCTTAGCACCAACTAGCTCATCAAATATGTCATCAACCTGGGGAATGGAAAATCTGTATTTGATGGTGATCTGATCTATAACTCTACTATCAATACACCTCCTCCCCGTTCCATCTTTTTTTAGTAGTTAAGAGGATTGGAACGACACAAGGCCTACGGGACTCGAATTTTCCCTTTCCTTAACAAATTCCTGACTTATCTTTGTAATTCAGCATGTTCACTAGGAGACATTCTATAATAAGGTAAGTTTAGAAGATAGCACCTGGAACAATGTCTGTTTGATGTTGAATGTCTCGAAGTGGAGGCAAATCAATTGGAAGTTCACCTAGAGCCAAGCCTTTAAATCTTTCCAGCACAATTGCAGCTTCATTAGGAACATCATCAATACCATTCAAAACTTTTGCCACAACAACCAATGCATATGCTATTCCATCTTCTTTGTAGGATTGCTTGAATCCCTTGTAAGACAACAAATTGATCTGATTGTTCGAATGTATGTTATTAGTAGGAACATTTCCCAATGGGTTCAAGACATTTCATTCCATTTTTATAGAAGTGTTATGTATTCTTTCTCCCATCACGTTGAACATTCCTATTAGGGATGACAACGGGGCGGGTTTGGAGCAGGGGTGTGTTCCCCCACCCCCACCCCGTTTATTAGCGGGGCGGGAGCGTAACAAAAAATATATATTTTACTTTAAAAGAGATTAATACTAATAATAATGACATGATAAGAAATTAAAATAATAATATTGATTATTGACTAGAATTAAAAATAAAGAAAAACAAGAAATACAAGTAAAAAATTAAAAATAAGTATAATATATATATTTTTATTTTAGTTCTATTATATTGTTAAAAAATAAAATTTATACACATATTTATATATTAAATATATTTAATTTATTTAATCGGAGCGGAGCAGGGAGGGTAAAATTGCCATCCCTAATTCCTATCGTATTGCTAAGCCCTAGCCAAGGAGTAAATGACAAGAATCAATGGGAAGAACATCAAAATTAATCTTCATACTTGCAAATAGAAAACTTTATGCAGCATTGATGTGTTACCATGATCTCTTTTCCATTCGCATGAACATCATATCCCAATTTTTCTTAATTTGTCACGATCTCTGTCCATAATGATATTTAATTTTTATGGAATGTTTTATAAAATGTAGAAGTTTAAATACTTCAATACAAATTTAAGTAATAATATAAGTTTATGATAATGATCGAGTAAGATAGAGGATAAAATGTTATCACTGTTGAGCTGTGGAGATGCTTAGGTGAAGAGAAAGTGCCTTTGTTAACAAGAGTATTTAGTAAGATTTTAATAACTAGGAAAGTGTCCAATGCATTGAGGGAAAATATTTACTATCTACATGACAATCAAGAAATACAAAAATTTCAAAAAACTATAAATGCGTTATGTTAATACAATGTACTTCCAAGGGAGAGTGTGATTGAACACGACTCAAGAGTTGTATATATTAGAGAATCAATTCGGATTTATATTTAATCAACTATAGAAGAAAAATTCTTACTAAGGTGACCAATAGAAATGTATAAAGAGAAGATGAGATATGCTCATATAGTGTTAGATTTAGAAAAAAATATATGTAGCGTATCTAGAGATATGATGTGGTTGGTGTTAAAAGAAAAAAAGGAGGGACCAACGGTTTTGTTGGTTCGTTAGATTGCCTTTTTTGATGGGGCTATAACTATAAGTAAATAACTTGTAGGAGAAACAAGTGAATTTTCAATGATTATAGGATTATAACACGGTTTGGCTTGAGTCATTAGCTATTTTGTCTTACTTATGGTTGGATACACTAGGCAAACTTTGGATGTTGTCTCTATGATGTATGATGTTCATAGATGATACACTCTACTAGGCTAAAGCCTAAAAACTATAAGATAAATTAGTTCTAAATTAGAAACTAGGAGAGGCACGTAAGTCAAAAGGGTTTAAATAAAGGGCACTAAAGTTGAATATAGAATGTAACTTATAGCACTAGAAGTTAAATATTGAAGAAGTAACGATTGAAAGCTAGGAGATAAACAAAGAGTGAAAATTCTAGTTGTCTAGACCCAATTGCTAATAAGGAGGGATCGGTTGGATATGATGTTGCCCGTAGAATTGGGTCAAGTAGAGCCATACTTTTAATTGGTATGAATAAAACTGAAGTGAAAACATATAAAATGACTATAATGCCATAAATGCTTTACAAGATGGAATTTTGGGATGACTAAGTAACAATACATTAATAAAATGAGTATAGTTGAGATAAGGACAATAAAATAAATGGATTGTCAAGACCAAAAAGATAGAATTCGAAATGAAAATGTTTGTGAAATGATAGGAGTAGCACCAATGAAAAATAAGTTGAGGGAGAAAAGACCATAGATGGTTTGGTCTTGTACAACAAATACTAGCAGCTGCAATAACGAGAAAGAGTATTAGGCTCATTGTTGTCGATAATGCTAAGGGGAGCGGAAGACTTAAATTAACATGGGATGTAGTATTTAAAAAAGATACATATTTATTTAATTTATCTTAGCATATAGAACTTGATATAATGGAACGACGGAAAATGATTCATTTAACCCAAAATTGATCAAGATGTAAGACTCAGTTTGGTCTGCAATCACTTAGCATAGAAAGAGTTTCTGTTGGTTGATAACGTGAGATTTGATAGTGAAGAGACTCCTAACCTCTTGAAAAGGCTTAGAATGGCTTCCCTACGATGTTTCTTGTGCAAACAGCTTCTCTAGAGGAAAATTTAACTATTGACTTGTTTAAGAGGGGAGAATCACTTCCCAACTGGTACTGGCCACCTAGGTGGCTGTCAATCATTGATTTTTCTAATTTTCAATGATGTAGGAGCTATGATGGTTTTTGTTTTACATATGCTAGATGTCATGGTTTACGCTTAGGTTTGTGTTGGAGTTGTTGGACTCAAGGGATGGCCTAGAGTGAGCAAGGGAGTACGAAGATTAAAGAGGGGCCTCCTTGATAGCTTTTATGGTGACAACGCAAGGTAAAGAATATGGCATCATTTGAAGGGGTGAGGTTCCAGTGACCATAGAAAAAATAATTTTTGCCCTTCTAATCCATTCATTTTTGTGGCTTGAGGAAGTTTATTGCATTCATTGAACTGCGTTGTTCATTTTTGTAGACATGTAGGCTGTAAACTTGAGTAGTGGGGTTTGTGAAGATGTCATGCACTTCAATGGCCATAGATAGCTAGAGGTGAGAGCTTAGGCAGCCTTATATAGAGAGAGGGATGTCAATGGAGAGCTTAGCCTGAGAGTGTAGGAGGTGACCAGAGAGAAAAATTGTTCTTCCAGAGCTCTGGGTCAACTCGTTATCGTTTATAGGTGTGAGCTAGATGAGGGCCAGCTCACCCTAGTACGGGTGGTCCCTCCTCATTAGCTTGATAAATTGGAGGTGATAGGCTTCTTTGCAAGTCCAAGTTTCAAATTTCAAAATTCACATTATTGGAGACGTAGAGTCGATTGATATGTGGGATTTTTATCATGGATATTGTTAGGTGGTAGGTATGATATGCGTTTTAACGTGTTAGGTGTCTTGGTCAACGCCTCTCTTTATACAACTGTTCTAGGGGAGGCTACCTCATGTAGGTACATTGACATACTCTTTGCTCTAGTCTCCAAACCATATGCCTCATTTGGTTTCGAGTGGAATTACCTAGACCGTCCCAACTCCCAACCTGGGGTACATTGCCAAATTGTTTGGGAGACTTTGTTAGATAAATGGAGGCATTAAGTCGAGCGTGGATGAGCGACTGAGAACACCGCCTACTAGGTTTGGCTCGTCTACTTAGAGCTTGTTCACAGGATGGCAAGAGGTAAAGGGAGCTGATTCACTAGTTAATAGTGAAGCCAAGGCATCAGAATCATAGGACTCGAGGCAAGGTCAGGGGATAGATGGGCGGCTCAATCATTGTGAGGGGAGTTGAGGCGGCTCACTCATTGGAGATGTGTTGGGTGTCTTGCCCATCTCGAGGCAAGCTGTTCAGCTCACTCATCAAAGGTGAGCTCTCCAAGATTCCATATGGCAGTGCTACCCACAGCTGTAAAGAGGCTTTTCTTGGTTTTTTTCCTTCTCACTTTCTATCCTTCAAGTCATTTGCATGTACTTGGGTCTGCGCCCTGTTGAAGCTTTTTCATGATTTTTCTTATTGATATTTTTAATTGTTCTTCAAGAGACTCATTGCCATTTAGGCCATCCTTTTAAATCAAGTAAAGTATCTTTAGGGAATGATCTCACAAGTTGGTTCTTCTCTGAGTCCAAACCGTATAAAATTGTCTTCACCTCTTTTGTTGCCCGTTCTTATTTGAGAGACAGTTTACTGGTTGTTTCCTGAAGCCAATGCTGCAGCTCCATTATAATTTGAATTAAGATTTTTGGCGTGATAGTAAATCTAGTGATTTACCTATTAAGTTCCATCCATACTCACTCTTGTCATATTCTTTAGAGGCTGGCTACTATTTGGGAATAAACATTAATGCATTGGGTGGAATGTTATGTCAATTGAAGGCTGGCAAGGAACTAGTTATGTCCTCGTGAATGAACATTTTCTCATTGAATGCAACGCCTTAAACATGAGGTTAGCATGATATTGCTTCAATCTGTGACAAGAGTTGTGATTCATTCCCATTAAGAAGTGAATGCATAGTAATAATTTATAAAATTTATTCAAGATGACTCAGTTTTTCTTCTCATTATCTTTCAGAAGTTGATGCTAATGTAGTTATATTTTCACTTCGTGTTAGGACAAGGTTCATTATTAATATGTTTCTTAATTTACATTTTTTTTATAGCAGAAATCAATCTGCAAGGACCCAACTGAGTCAAAGGTATGTTCTGAACCTATATAACTTCTGTTCATGCATTGTTCATGGCATGTTAACTTCTTTTACGCATTTTTAGTCCATAACTTATATTTGTTATCTGAAGACACTGGAAAGAGTAGGGGATAAAATTTTGAATTTTTTGTAATTTATTATTTTCTGAAATTGGAGAGTTGTTCAATAATGTCATAATCGTTGTATAAGCACTGCTGACTGGAAGTCGTTTTCTCAGTCGTCAGTGATAGAAATCTTATGTTTCAGAAGTTAATTGCAGCCCTTTACCGACATTTTCACAGGACATTATTTTTTTTTGGTTTTAATGGGCTTGCACAGGTACTTCTCTTCCTATCTTTCTTTCGGTTCATCTCCTTCTTCTTCTTTTGGGTTAATCCCGTTTTTCATTTTACTGGGTACAATATAATGTATGTCACCATGTTTTGCTCTGCACGTGGTGCAACTTCTGGAATGCACTGTAAGGCATAAGCATTAGAAGTCACAGATTTAAAAAAAAATGGTCTCTCTCTGAGAAAATTGAAGAAGCAATTTTGTTCGAATTGTTAGATGATTGTATGGTTTGTTGTCTTTTGAGTGGGAGAGTCAGGGCACATCCTGTTGGAGGTGTTGTTGCTGTAGTTGTGGCTATAGAGCTTTCGCTGTGCTTCCTTCTTCATGGGTGAATGAAGGTCTTGGAATATGGTGTTTGTATTGGACACAAATGCCATATTTTTACTTCCTTATCATTTGAATGTATCACATATCTTCTTTCGGTGAGGTGACCTTTATCACACAGCTGATTTTTTGTGATGGATACCGTATTATCTTTGCATTCTTGACATGTATTTTATTTTTCGACATTTATCCTATTCTAACAGCTGATGGCATTAGATGCCTAGTCCTCAGGCCCAACTTTAATTACCGACATAGTTTGCATCTCATATGCAATTTCAGGGCTTAGGCTAAATATGAACAAGAACTCTATAGTTAGAATCAGTGTTACAGATGGTAGTTTGCATGGGGTGGCTGGTCTATTAGGACATTCCATTGAGCATCTTTTGAGGTATTTATGGTTTTCTCGAGTGCCGGGGGGGTGGGGAGGGAATCCAAGATCAGGAGAAAATTGGCAAAAGATTGGAGGGGTGGAAACATTGATTTCTATGGGTGGGAGGCTTATGGTTCAACCAGTTGAGTGTACCAATTTATTATGTATCTTTGTTGAGGATTCCTGTGATGTGGCTAATAAAATTTGAATAAAATGACGATTTTTTTGTTTTGTTTTGTTTTGTGGGAGAACAATGGAGAAGTGTAAAAGATCACTTGGTTGGTTGGGATGTAGTTTCTCTTTCAAAGAATGAGGGGTATTTGCTCACAACTATAATGACTAACTTTTAAGCAGTGGTGGACGAAGCAGAGGTGGGAATGTCGGCGTGAATAACAAAATGGTATGATTGGCAATTTGACGGCAAATGATTGTATGGTCTCTCAGCCCATATGGGAATAAATAGAAGAAAGGACTCACTAAGTTGGGATCATTAGCTAATGCTAATCTAATAGAAAACGTAAATATCTACGTTAAATTTTCTTTTTGTTCAAGATCTTTTTTATGTGGTTTCGAAACCTTAAACGGTAACGAAAACAAGCAACACAGATTCGATAGTGTTAGTAGCTTCGAAGGAATTGGTAGTATGTCTTGAATAGTAAAGCATTCATACTGTACAAACACAACCTATGTTCAATCAAGAGCTTGAACAATGCAGTGAAAGGCTTGACTTTAGTTTAGAGTTCAAAGAGCATAGGGATGCTACTACGTACAAGGCCCTGAATAAGACAGCTCGAACTCATTAGAGGTGTAGTTTTGGCAGTGCTTTGGTTGTGTAGTTAGAGAAAAATGCAAAGAGTATTTGAGGAAAATTATAAGATATAGGGGATAGATCATTCAACTTCATTCTAGGTATCATTGTTCCCTCCCTTTAAGGAGATTCGTTTGTTTTTATTTTCGAGAGATCGGAGAGCTATGCGTGATATATATTATGTTTTCCTTAGTTTTGACACAGGGTTGATTTTGTAAAATTTTATTGGTAGGGTGATTCTTTTGTAGAGGATTCATTGTTACCCTCCTTTTTTTGGGCGCTTTTTGTTTTCTCCCTTTTGCATACGGGTGACATTTCCTTTATGCCTTTTTATAAAATCATGTACTTATCAAAAAAGAATAATAATAAATAGATAAATCTAATGCAGGAAGTCCCACCACTTGATGTTCCAGAGCTCTTGGCATATTTAATCAGGCAATCATTGCCATTCTTGGATCAACTTGGTGTTAGAAGGGGTAAGTCTTTCTTTTGAGTTTTGTTTTTTCTCTTGTGATGCTTGTAATTTTGTTGAAGGATATGTCTACTCCATATTGATGAAACTAAATGTTATTTATTCTC
>JAOTRH010000010.1:5408576-5435582 GCA_034768845.1 Heliamphora exappendiculata | reverse complement strand
AAGAAGGTATATCCATCATATATATATGTATATTTTTCTTTTTATTCTTGTAAAACTCTTATTTGTCACATGACCAAGTCTTTGCCTTACACTATTAGATGGCCTTTTGAGATAATCTTGCTACAACGGCTGTACTTGCTTGTTATTCTTGAGTAGAGGCAAATATTCAGGGGTACATTCTTGTGAAATGTAGATCCCTTGCCATTGAAGTCATCAGAAATGTGTAACAAATTTAAACCACTGGTACATTATAAAATGGTTATTTTGTTGTCGATGTATGCTTTATGCTCTTTGCTATGTCCGGGATCTATCTGTTGCTTTAATGAAGTTGAGGATGTGGAATGGCTAGATAGAAAGATCAGGTGACAACTGGCCTGTTGGTTCCCCTTATTTAGATTGTTGAGGACCGCATGCAGGTTTGCAGGTAATGGGATTGTGAGGATCAAAACTTAAAAAAAAAGCGATTTAAGAACTGGGTATTGGGGCCCTTTTGGAGTTGCTGAACTTATTTAGAGGTGCTTTTTTTTACGTGTGCTGAAAAAGAAGTTGGGAATATGTACAGCAAAGATTGCATAAGAATTTCTGAAATAGGGACATGTATGGCGTTGCTTCTGATTGAGGCCAAGTTTGAAAATTAATGTTGTTCAATGCTGAGTATCAGTGGGCCCTAATAACAAATAAGCTTAGAGGCACCCTGGAGGTGTTTCTCAAAAAAGTTAGCTTTGCGCTTAATTTTAGGTAGAAGCACTTTAACCAAATATCTCAAATGGATTTCCTGGTTTTAGGTGAGGATTGACCTAAAAATTTACCATTGTTCCAAGTTCTGACTGGCAATTTGAAGCTACGTGTCATCTGGAGAACTAAATGATTTGGATTCAATATTCTGCATGCTATTTGTAATATCTGTTTAGTTTGCACAGATCTTGCTTGCTTGGATACTTTAATGTGATGAATTCCAACTAATAATATTTACTTGGGGTTGGCAACATGGTTCCATCAAATCTATATGGTTGTTCGTGGTATGCTTTTGGTCAATTTTGAATGATAATGTCCTTAGGGCCTTATTCTTCAGGACCATCGTAAGTCTGTGCTGACCTGAAGCATGTCTGTCTGTTTAGCGTGGGTTGGGGTTTAAGTGTTAAAATGATTTTGGGGTCGGGCCAAGTTTGATATCATTTTTTGACTTCGAATTTGAGTTAAGGTTGAAGTTGTGCTACCTGAGCTTGGTTATTATATTTGGTGCAAATTAGAAAGGTGCAACGTAATATGAGTTCCCTGGTTCATTAAGGGGCGCTTGTGACAAACAGGAAAGCATTTAATTAACATGAATATTATGGGTCAGCCTCCCCACCACCACCACCACCACCACCACCAAACGATGTCAAGCATAGCAAGCAAACCAACTTGTACGAGTGCTTTTGAAACTCGAAAGCCTTCAAAATAGCTGTCTTCAATTAAACCTCCATTAACTCTAATATAATAGTTGTCAAATCGAGAATTGAAATGTGAATCGAAATTACCTTTTTTCGAATCGTGAATCGTATTGAATCGTGAATTATAAATCGTAAAGTTTCAATTTTTATTTCTAAAATATATTAAAAAATATATCTAAAATAGTTAAATATTAAAAATGCATTATAAATATAAAATTTTTAGTCATAAATCAATAAAGAACTTGTTTTGAATGATGAGCATATAATGTAATAAGTAAGACGCCTGCATCTAGAGCAAGCGATATGGGTCCGAGCTTTATCGTGGTCAATAATTATATATTGTATTATTAATTATGTTATGATTTATAACAATTCGTAGACATATTTTTAGATTTTGGGCCATCCAACCTAAAATCAATTGGCAACGGATGAAGAGATCTTTAAATTATATGAATTAAATTTATATGGCTTAAAAATGTGATATGAGATGTTTCTAATTCTCTTCCGCACATGTTGCTCAGTTGCATATGAAGATGATATAAAAATGAATGAGATAAATGAAATAGACCGTGGGCAAAAACTTAACTCGCGAAACCACCATATAGAACTTTGATACTAATCATACCATGCTGGAATTTATAGCTATCTATTCCAAAAGCAATTACTAATTGGCAGAGAGACATCTAAAATATATAAGGTTGCGTGGCTTAGAAAAGTGACGTTGGACAAGTGTCTAGAATATAAAATTATAAGTTCGAAGAAATAAGAATTGAGACTTGCTTGGTGTCGAATCAATTTCTTAGTTTATCAAACCGAATCGTATCTAATCGTGTGATATGTATCATGAATCGTACTATTCTTGCTTTGGCCGATTCACCCTACCGATATAAATCAATTGCTAGATGTATCAAACCGGCTCGTACGATATGTATCGTGAATCGTACGATTCTGATAACAAAAAATATAATCAACAATAGGTCACCGCTACTTACATTCATGTCTGTATTCTTTGTCTTCCCTCTCTCTTATTTACCCCCCTCTTTCTACGTATTTATGTTGATATAGGGTTCTACGTTCTGTGTGTAAATATTTATGCATTTATTTATTGGATTTGTGTTGTTTAATTGGAGTTGTATAATTTATTTGGTTTAAAAATACACGGTTTATTTTCTAGCGGTTTTTTTCCCCATCTTTTTTGGATTTTTATTTTTTATTTCTTGGTTTAATTTTTTAACTTTTGTGGTTCCTCGTTATGAGGCATCTATAAAGCATGCCTGTTTGGGCCAAAGTTGAAAAAAATTCACTAAAAACGAAAAATGCCACAAAAGCCTATTCGTGGCATTTTTGTCTTATTGGAACTTTTTGGTCACATTTTTTTTTTACTTTTCTAATACTTCATAACGAGAAGAATCTAAAAGTATAATTATTAGGGTTAATGCTAAAAAAAAATTCCCTAAAGATGAAAAAAATTCGTAGAGATGAACAAGCACACTAGTTTCATTAGTGTGCTTGTTCTGGTGGGCTATTATCTTTTTGTAAATTGTTTTGTATTTATTTTCACACACTCTTAAAGCTTATGAGAGGTAATTTTTATTTGGCTTCAAGTTAAAGCTTAAAAAGTAATTGAAATAAATCTGGTCAGCATGAGCTTGACCTGTAGCTCGTATAAGGGAGTCAGTTGAGTTTGGGATAGTCAGTTGAGTTTGGGATAGAGTTTCTATTTTGAAATTGGCTTCAAGTTAAAGCTTATGAGAGGTAATTTTTACTTGGCTTTGTATATAAAGGCCTAGGTCTGGGCCAACCTGGATTGATTGACGGGCTTACCTAGCTTTGTGGGCATCACCCTCAACCTCCTAATCCTTGTAGATAATCAATCTAAGATATTGGAACTGGTTTTTCAATAATCTCTTGGTTTTCTTTACCATACACTTATTCTTACTTCTAATTATTCTGCAATGGAACTCTACAACTGATGTCCTAGTGTTCCACCCATGATGACAGATATATCTGAGAAGATTGTGGAAAGCTTGTGCAACAAACGAAAGAATCAACCTCTATTGCGCTCCATACCTGCGGGAGAATCCTCCACTCTCGAGACCGATGCTATTAGTGATGAACTAGATCTAAGAATAGCCAGTGTCCTCCAAAGTACAGGGCATTGTTATGAAGGGGGCTTTTGGGCTACCTCTTCGAAGCATGACTTGACGAGCAGGGAAAGGCATGTGGCTATTGTCACAACTGCCAGTCTTCCATGGATGACAGGAACGGCAGTAAATCCACTGTTTCGAGCTGCTTATTTATCCAAGTCCGCAAAACAAAATGTCACTCTGCTGGTTCCATGGCTTTGTCGATCAGACCAAGAACTAGTTTACCCAAACAATCTCACTTTCAGTTCTCCAGAAGAGCAGGAGGTTTATATAAGGAAATGGCTTGAAGAAAGGGTGGGTTTTAAGGCTGATTTCAAAATCTCATTCTATCCAGGAAAGGTAATTACAACTACACTCTCATTTTCTATTGTTGGAATATCATCAACGAATGCTTTGAGTCATATCTAAAGATATTTTTTTATAAAGTAATTTGCCCCCACTCCGTGGAGTCTGCTGATGGGTTCTGGCAAAATCGTTACCAGGATACAATAAAGTCTTCTAAACGAAAAACTGCAATCAGCAAAATTGAAAAACTTCCATGAAATCCTCCTTAAACCAAAACTAGTATTTTAATCGAGAGAGATAAGTTTTGTTATGATCTTAAAAGATAAAACTGGTTTTGATTTTATAGACGGGAAAGTGTCTTTACGAAACAACACAAACCTTTTTATAAAACTTTTTCAAAAAACTATTATGAAAAATAAACACCTTTTGGTGATTTTCACCTTGTGGGTCTAAACATAAACTTGTTCATTTATCCAAAAAAAAAAACATTTAATCATTTTAAATTAAATTGCTGATACAATCCAAAATAATACCTTTTGCTTGGTGCGCTACTATGGGCTAGCCTACACCACACCATGAGCCTGCATGCCACCATGAGCAAACATTCCATACTCAATCCATTTAAGTTCAAATGTTTTCATATATAAACCCATAAAAGAAATCACTTCACAAGCAATGTGGGGCAAAAATAAAAGCTTTTATACAATCAAACTAGAGTTTGGCTCAACCATTATATATATGTGTGTGTGTGTGTGTGTGTGTGTGTGTGTGCGTGCATATTCTGAAACTATATCTGATGAGCTGAATTGGTTGTTCTTAGTTCCAAAAAGAAAGGCGAAGTATAATACCTGCCGGGGATACTTCTCAGTTCATTCCATCAAAGGATGCTGACATTGCAATCCTGGAGGAACCAGAACATCTGAACTGGTACCATCATGGTAAACGTTGGACTGATAAATTTAACCATGTTGTTGGCGTTGTTCACACAAACTACTTGGAGTACATCAAGAGGGAGAAGAATGGGGCTATTCAAGCTTTCCTTGTGAAACACATAAACAATTTGGTTGCAAGAGCATACTGCCACAAGGTATGAGTCTTACCATTTGGTATCTTATGATCTACATTGTTAATCCATTTTCGACCATCTTTTGTGTGGTTTGTGTTTGATCAATTGAGTGCGGAGTTTTGTTAACGTCTTCAATGTTTCAAAGGTTTACATCTAGGAAGCACAGACACACCAAAACAGGTGTTGTAGCTGTGTCGGACACGGACACGGACATGGACACGGCTCGGGCACGCCACATGGCATATCCCATTTTTAATTATTTTTTTATGTAGGATACAACATCGGACACGCGTAAGACATGCATGCCAAGTAATGGACACGCCGTGGGACCCGATTGGGCTGTCGTGAAATTTTGAAAAGATTTTTTGAGTGTCCAATAATAATTATTTGAAACGTGCGGATTGAAATTGAAAGAACGGAATAAATTCCTTAATATACAGATCGTTGTGTAAGCCCTAAATATATCAATCGTTGTTCCAACCCTTAACATGGGGTAAATATACAAATAAAAAAATATATTTTTTGCCGTATCCCCGCCATTTCCATGTCTTGATTTTTTTAAGATCTCCGTGACCGTGTCCCGTGTCCCGTGTTTGTGTTTATGTTTGTATCCGTTTCCATATCCAAGCTTCATAAGTTTGCATTTTATTCCTAAACTGATTTGGTAATGGTCTGTCTAGGTAATTCGCCTTTCTGCTGCCACCCAGGATTTGCCCAAGTCTGTAGTTTGCAATGTTCATGGCGTGAATCCCAAGTTTCTGAAAATTGGTGAAAAAGTTGCTGCAGAACGGGAGCGTGGTGAGCAAGCCTTCACAAAAGGAGCGTATTTCTTGGGCAAGATGGTTTGGGCTAAAGGATACAGGGAGCTGATAGATTTATTAGCATGGCAGAAAAAAGACCTTGATGGCTTCAAAGTGGATGTGTTTGGTAATGGAGAGGATGCTCATGAAGTTCAGAGCACGGCTAAGAAGTTGGATCTGAATCTCAACTTTATGAAAGGCAGAGACCACGCGGATGATTCTCTTCACAGGTAAGGAACCTCTGAACTGATAAATCGAATGGCTTGTTTTAGGAAAAATTTCCTATATAAATGGCTAAGTTTCAGCTAACAGGAAACCAAGATGGCTTCTTTACTGGGTAGTAATAACTCTCTTGCATAGTAGTTTTTGTAGAAACAACTGAACTTGGTTGATTAGGAAGTCTCCCTTTCTTGATGTTTTTGTTTGCTTTTGTAGGTACAAAGTCTTCATAAATCCCAGTATTAGTGATGTGCTCTGTACGGCCACGGCCGAGGCCCTTGCAATGGGGAAATTTGTTGTTTGTGCAGATCATCCATCAAATGAGTTCTTCAGGTCATTCCCAAACTGTTTGACTTACAAGACTCCTGAAGATTTTGTTGCAAAGGTGAAAGAAGCAATGGCTAGTGAGCCTCAGCCACTTACTCCTGAACAAAGATATGACCTTTCGTGGGAAGCTGCCACCCAGAGATTTATGGAGTATTCTGAGCTTGACAGAGCCTTGAATAACAATAAAGGTGATTTACAATGGAGTCAGCCTACTGGGAAAATTCTCACAAAATCAGTTTCGATGCCTAATTTGTCGGACATGGTTGATGGAGGGCTGGCATTTGCCCACTACTGTCTCACTGGGAATGAGCTCCTTCGGCTGTGTACGGGGGCAATACCCGGGACACGAATCTATGACAAACAGCATTGCAAAGACCTGCATCTCTTGCCTCCCCAGGTAGAAAACCCTATTTATGGCTGGTAGGTAGTAGTAGTATTCCCCTGTATATTAGTAATCCGTACATGTATGATAGATAGATTTTCTCGTACTTATTGGTTCATAGTTTTTTTTTTTTTTGACTTACTGATGATGGGCAACAATCATCTGTATCAATACGTATCTGGACTGTTCGAATCCAGTTTTGCTACTGTTTATCAATGTATGCAGAATTTTATAAAGCCTTGTCTTGGGTGTAAAAAATTGCAATTCTCTTTCTCTCTCTCATCCTATCCACATTGATTAAAATAAGAGACTCTCTATGTGTATATAATCTATACTTGGTCACCGTTCCTTTGTAAGTTGGTTTTTAGGGGTGAATTATACTAAAGGCTTCGTAACATTTGGTATCATTGTAGCCATTATGGTAAGTATAAGATTGGATGTAGTCTATTCGAGTAGGAGACCAAATGTGTTGTTGCTCTGTAGTTGAAACCACAAAGGAGAAGACTTATAGGTTGGATTAAGGCGACTTGCGAAGATGTTGAATACCACCAAAAGAGATATAACCACCATTAGCTCAGTGTTGATAGAGTGAGCCATTGAGATGTTGCGAATCGTGGTGGTATGCTCAGATCTTGTCTGGTGTGCTACGATCTTGTTTTACATCAATTAAAATAAAGGGTAAATTACACTAACCTCTCCTAAAGTTTCGGTCAAATACAGTCAAATTTATACGTTTGGGATAATTACATTATGTTCCCTTACCATTAATTACTATTAAACGGCGTTAATAAAAAAATTTAAATGACAAAAATACCATCGTATATTCGGCTATATATATATGCAGGTTGGTTTGAAGCTTAAGGCTTCAAGAAGAAAAAAATTGGAAGCTCGTCGCGGCAAGGCGCCTCCCCCACCGTTGCTCCACGCCGGCACACAACCCTCCAGCCATCTCTGTTGCTTTTCACTACCGGTGTTCTCTCTCTCTCTCTCTCTCTCCTATTTATGTCATTGTCTCGGTTCTCTCTCTCACTAACCTTCGGTCGCTCTCCCTCTCCCATAGCTGCGATACCACTGCCAGGCCACACCACTGTCGATGACACCACCCACCGTCGCTGGCGCCCCCTCCGGCGACTTCCACCGCCAGTCTTTCTCCCTCTGTCTCTCTTTCTCTCTCTCTGTCATCTCTCTCTCTCTCCTCTATATGCATGTGTATATATATACTCTCTCTCCTTCTCCACCTCCCCATATGTATCTCTCTCTCCCTCCCTCTCTCTCACCACGCCACCACCGCACACACCATCACCGCCGCGAGACCACCCTTTCATTTTTGTTTAATTTTGCTACGTGTGTGTGTGTGTGTGTGTTTTTTTGGAATTGTTTGTTTGGTTCCATCCCATCAAACTCCTTGTAAATAGGATTACATCCAATTCGAACGGAAATGGGTTCGTTTCAAAAATCGCTATAACCTCCATTAATCTCAACACCACCTTTCCCACCCAGTTTCTCTCTCTAAACTTCTTCACCACCATTGTCATTTTCTACGAGAACCTCACCAGAGAAATCCCGTCTTCCATTGGGAACGTGTCGTCGCTGACCACCCTAGATTTCGGTTTCAATTCTCTGACGAGAAGAATTTTGCCGAAAATTGAAAAATTATCTTGGTTGCGACAGTTGTCACTGAGCTCCAATTTGTTGCGGCATGGCCAGCGGGTCGGTGGTGGCCGGCAGTGGGTCAACGGCATCAGAGATGGTGGCGGCGTGGTGGTGGACTAATGCTGCGGAGGTGGAGGCCAACGGCAGTGGTTGTAGCATGGCATGGTTCGCACCCCCTTCCCTTCTTTCTTCTATTATGCTTCTTAACATGGCGTGGTTCGCGCCCCCTCCCCCCCCTTATTTCTTCTATTATGCTTCTTAACAGAAATTTATTTACTTCACTGACTATTGCAAGCCAAACTCCTTAACTTGTACATTATTTTTTATTTAATTTTTAAATATGTTTTTATGATTAGATCCGTTCATTATGTAGAGTTCGTCGAGTTTGTTATTCGTATAATAATTTAAGTTGATCCGATACCTATAACTACGTGATTGAATAATATTTGTTAAACAATTTTTTTTAAATTATAATTTTTATTTATTTATTTATAAATTCATATTATGCAATCACTCAGTTATAGGTATCAGATCACTTTAATTTTTTTTTGTAGATAGCAAACTCGACGAAATCTACGTAATGAATGAATCTAATTATAAAAATATATTAAAAAATTAAATAAAAAGTAATGCAAAGCACATACCTTTTCTTGTACCATTCTTTGTCAAATGTTTCCCTGGTTTGGGCAGGAGCAAATATGGAAAAATATTTCATTCATAGTTAATTTTATTAGTCAAACGTTAATTGACTGACGGTGTAGGTTGAAATGTAATACAAAATTAAACGTAAAGGGGTGACAATATAATTATTTCAAACGTATGGATTTGACTGTATTTGACCAAAATTTTAGGAGAAATTAATATAATTTATCCTAAAATAAAGACTTTTTTATATGTGTGTAAGCCATTTAGACACCTTCTTCTTGTAAACTGGTTTTCAAGAGGAAGTTTTAGGGTTTGCGACTCTCTTTTGCCTTGGTTAGATCTTTTGTTGCGTTTTGTGAATATGAAATCAGTTTTCTTCACTTTTTCTTTTTTATTGTTGTCATAGTTCTGTTGAAATTAAACATTTTCACTATTTTCTTCATGTTGTTTTGTATCTGTTTTGGAAATAAAATTATCGTTGGATGACAAATTTAGAGAGGTGGAATAAAATTCTGTTTACCTGGAACTCACTGCCTTGTGAAAAAATTAGAGATTTTAAATCAAGTGTGATATATGAATCTTATTCAGGAAAATCTCTAGGAAAATTAATATTAGGAAATTTTATGGATCACACAATTTTCTTTTAGGATCGAGATTACTATGAGGGTGAAGATAAGCTTGGAAAACTGATTATTTTGTGTTTGGTCTAACTTTTTTAACAGATTTTTTAATTTTTTGGTTTTTTTTTTAAAAAGGCAAATGTGAAAGATGTAAAAAAAATTAATTGATAACAGTGAGAGACTAAACAAGTGAGTTTTTTTAAAAAATTTTAAAAAAAATTAGGTCAAACAGAGAGACTGAGGGTCAACTTTCTAATTAAATTCTTCCCAAATTGTGAAATCATAGGCTCGAAATCATATTTGGATTCTTCTTAAAATTCTTGTCGTCCAGGCAGTCTGACAAGAACCAAGGTCTAGTTTGGGATAATTTTGTTTATTTATTTATTTATTTATTTTTGATCTTTTAATTAAAATCTTTTACCTTTTCTTTACTAATAAGTAAGAAAAACTAGGATTATTGATTTTTTTTTTAGCTTCGTCCCGTTTTTTTATCAAAATTTATTACTTTTTAAGTTCGTCTTATTAGAGAAATTTTAAAAATAAAAATATTTAAGCAAAAAATTAAAAGAATATAGAAACAAAATATTCAAATAAAATAGGTTGATAGGTTATTATTCAAAAATTGGGCCTATAAGTTGGTGACATACATAGTGCGCCGCTATTGCATGTATATGATATTAAATTTCGTCAGGACTAGATGTCAAGAATTTTGTTTTTTTTTTTGAATTTTTTTATTTTTTAAATATTTTTTACTTTTTTAAAACGTCTCAATGAGATGAACTCAAAATGTGAAAAACCTTAATCAAAAAATTAAAAAAATTTACTAAAAATGAAAATAAGCAATATAAAATTTAATTTATTAACTTATTTTTGTCTTTTAGAATTTTTTTTAATATTTTGATCAAAACGATTTTCTAGTTCATTTCAATAAGAGAAGTAAAAAAGTATAATAATTTAACTAAATAATAAAAACAATTCACTAAAAATAAAAATAAGTAAAATTAAATAAGTAAATAAACAAATATTGTTTGGGTTTATCAAAATTGATCTCAAGTTGGGAATCATTATGTGAGTGTTATTTTGGAGGATAAGTATCTGTACATAAATGACTATGCATATAAATACTTTAGTTCCAACATAAGCAACAAGAAAATTTTTAACCTCAATGTCAAAATATTAAGTAATACGCTATCACTTGCCCAGAAAACCAACAAGAGGACACCTTATATTGGGCCAGCTTAACCAAAATAATTCTTCTACAAATTCAAGAAATTGATCCATAAAAATACAAATTATTTAAAATAAGAATGACAGTTTTTCGTGCTCCGCAGAAATTGATCCATAAAAATACAAATTATTTAAAATAAGAATGACAGTTTTTCGTGCTCCGCCGCGGCCTTTTTAAACAACTTTTTCTTCCTCCCTTACATGTGAGATAGAGATAATATTTATTTCTTCTGTCCCAATTTTTTTCACTCCGTCACAACTGTTTATATATATATATATATAACTATTGTGTTTTGTGATGGGACAAAAGAAAATGGAAATGAAAAATTAGAATGGAAAAAATATACAATCTCTCTTCATTTTTTATTGGGAGAGGAAAAAGTCCGGAGAAACGGGATTGGGAATGCGGGAATAGCGATGAAAAAAGTTATCATTCCTAAACACATTTTCAAGTGAACGATTGAGATTAAATTAAATTTAGATCTTACTGTTAAAAGCTCATAATTTTAAATATATTTTTCAATAGTGAGATTTCACTGTATGCAGCATTATATGTCAAGGGTATGCAAAAGCTTTCCATAGAGGTGGGCAAACCAATGCATTAGGCCTGGTGCAACTGCAGTTAATGTGGTGAGGTTCAAAATGTTGTCTCTTCTAAATAAATTAGCAGTAAAAGCAAAAATCACAAACATTGATCGAAAACTATTAATTTTGAACTGCAAAAATACAAGAATTTCATAAAATACTCTTGATATTAAAAAATAAAGAATACGCAAGTATTTTTTTTAATCAACAAACTATTAATTTTGTTATAGAAAAAAACACAAATTTCATAAAATGCTCTTGATTTAAAAAAAAATAAAAATTTCTAATCAACAACAGAGCTATATTAATGAAAAGGTTTAAAGATTACTATAGATGTGCCGATAACATGGATGTCCTGGAATGGAAAGCTAAAAAAAAGACACAAATATAAAAGATGGATGCATAATTTAATCACTATAAATCGCGCATTGTCTTTTAATATTTAAATATAAAAAAACAACAGTATTCTTTCAAATGAGTAGTCAAAAATCAAGAAGAATATAGATAATGTACTCTGTTTCATAAATAATTAACATCCTCAAACTTATCCTCAAAATTCCTTGCATTTTGTTTCAGCCAAATGACCCAAAAAATTGTGAAAATAGCACAATTCCACAAAAAAGCTTTCCAATTCTTATTGGACCCAAAACCCCTGAAGTCAATATCAATCCATTGCATGTATTACTGTAGCTTCATCTGAATCAATCTAGGAATGAACGAACTCACACTAGCTATAACAAAATGTACACTGGGTAGCATCAACTACTTTACAAGGGCCACAGAATTGTACACTGTAGAAAACACAGGCCACTGATTTAGATGCCACATAGTTTACATATTTGCCCTTCTAACTCCTCTCTTATGACTTAGTAGTTCACTGATCATAAAAAAGGCAAACTCATCATAAAAAAGGCAAACTCATTAGCCAGGCAAAAAGGAGAGGACAAAAAAAAAAAAAAACAGAGAAAATGGTACAAAGATATTGGTCATACAGTTGATGCCCCAAATGATGCCAGTCTTCTCTTTGCAACCTTAGACCTGTAACACCACACCTCAAATGCCTCCGTCAAGTCTGGGTAGCGAATATGCTGGTTTTCCAACCACTCAGTCAAAATCTCTGCCTGGTCCCCTGACGGCAACGCAAGAATGATCGAAACAAATGCCGACTCTAAGGATTGCCAGAGCTCGCCATCCGTTTTAAGAGCCAGACCATCCTCACCATCAGCCGAGGCAGAGTCAATCGAAGACTTTGTTACCCTCACAAACGGAAGCCAGACCTTCACCATGTTAAGGCGTTTCACAGTTGGTGAAATTACAGTTCCATATCCAATTGCCTCTAAAACCTTTGCTGTGATTTCAACAACCTTCAGTTTTGTCTCAAGAATCTCAGCTTTTGGACTAACTTGTTCAACAACATTCACTATAATTTCTGATGCCTCCATCCAATTTATAACAATTTCTCTCATTATATCCAATTTAGCCAATATCTGACAACACCATGACAAGTCCATCAAATAGGATTCTAATAATTTTAATTTCCCTGCCTCTGAAACTGATTCGTTAGGCTTGCACAGTAAAGATTCTAATAGATTGTTAAATCTGGCTAACAGGCTCTTGACACATTCTTTTACCTCTGATTTTATCTTGTCATCGGCTGTGAGTAGAGGAGAATCGTCATCTTCAGTAAGCATGTACTCGAGCTGCTCTTGAGCTGAGGTCTTCAAATCAATCATGGACAAAGACGGGGATGATGTCGCAAATCGGATGGCTGAGAGGAAAACCCTGACAATAGCTGCAATATTAACTGGTTGGAGACGGGCAAGAATCGTTTCTGCTTGTGATCCCATACTTGGTATGGTTCTTAGAATCTCCTCTTCCTCGGCTTCTTCCCAAGGGACTGCTTCCAAGTAATCCACACAAGAAGCAATTAATTGAGGGGACCCAAGTTCATTGGCTACACGGAGAACCCCGAGAGTATTTCTAACACCGTGGCACATGTCAGTCATTGAAAGATCCATACAAACATAGAATAGGCGTAGGACACTAACGTGGTAGTCCAAGTCAGATTCTTGACAGTAAACCTCAACACAGTTGCGTGAGTCAAGAATCTGACAGGTAGGCCAATTCTCAGATAAACGGTCAGCAAAATACTTGCTGTTCTTTATAAGAACATGGGAGTGACAGTATACCCAATCATCTCGGCCTTCCTGAGTTCGTAGCCTTACAACAAGGTCACTGGTTGATCGATCACCGATCCTGCACAGAGCCCTTGTTTTATTGTCCTGAAATATAGGAATAGAAAACATGAAGGAAAATGCTAAGCAGTTTTAGTGTAAACACAAGGGAAAACTGGAATCACCAGCTTTTGCTATCAAAGGTATAGCATCGCAAAGATATGAAAAACAAATTCTTCAGTTAACATACTGTTTTATCAAAAGTTCTTAACCACCACCTTGGTCTCAGAAATTAAAAAGGCCAAGTAAGAGGGAAAACTCACAGAAGACTCCATTAAGCACTGAGCGACAGTGGCGTATATCTGCCATGCATTATGTCACCTGCAAAGTCTGACTTCAACACAAAAAACGAATGAAAATGAATGCAATTCCAAAGCAATATACCCTAAGATTATGGTTTTAAACATTCTAGAAACATTACATATTTGCCAAATAACTAACAGGATGCTTGATTTTCATGAGATGATAATTTTATCTAAATTGCATCATTATTACTTATCAAACAATAACCGGCTTTAATTGATTCATAAGTCCAACTGTCCAACTAACATGGATCAATTATGACAACTAGATAAGCTCTTAGATATTTCACCTATCCGTTCAAGGCCACCATCCCCATAGCACAGCAATGCTTTGAGACAAAAAAAAAAAGAGAAGAAAACACGAAGGTGATTTTCGATAAATCAAAGAAAGATGCAATCTGGCTTTCCTTCAATTAATCATCAAGCCTCTTCCCAGTGACCCAATAGGCTCTTCAAGGCACATAATAGGAAATGGGTTTCTCTCAAGACAATTAGCAAACATATAGAGTACATGAAAAAATCCCAATGGTTCTGCAGAATTTACATTGAGTTAGCGAGTTGGGTAGGGCAAATGAAGCCAACAGGCGCACCTGATGATCTTCATGAAGTTTTCTCAAAGCCTCCACTGGCAATCCCTCTCTGCCAAGTTTGGTGGTGAAAAGGGTTGCTTTTTTGAAATGCTATCAATACTTGAGATTCCTGTTACAGAACAGTTGTGTGTCCGAATCTAATAGTAAATGACACAAAATCTAACTCACCTTGTGCTCTTTTCAACTAATCATCCATGTAAATATATGAGAATGCTACTAGATAAATGATTGAAAATGGAAGAATAGTCACTGGGTAGTACCTTTCCGGTCATTTTCTTCGGTCCATGGAGTGCGGTCTCTCTCTCTCCCCCTCTCCCTCTCCTCGGATGGAATCCGCGATGCGGGAAGTGTTTCTCGGGTGATCCTACTCTGAAGGTTTGTGGAGACTGATAACTAGCACACTTGAGCGCATAATTACTTTAATAATATTTTTGCTAATTTTATAAATTTATAATTTTAACTATATATATAATTTATTATTTTTCTTCCTAACGAAACTCTACACTAATTACAGATGCAATCTTACTTAGGGGTGAACAAAAAATTTAAAAAAATTTAAAAATTAAATTAATTCGATTTTTATGAATTAATTTGATTTAGTTTATACAAGTAATTAGTTTGGTCTTGAATTCCAAAAAGTTAAACAAATAATATTAGTACGATTTTTGGGTTAGCTGGAATTAATCTGAACCAATCCAAGAATCGAACCATATAAACTCGATTAAATACATATGCATATAAAAAAAATAAAAAATATTAACTATTAGATTATATATATAATTATTGTGAAATTCATATAGAAAAACTATAAAACGCTTTACAAATTAGAAAAAGATTAGATAATTATTATTATTAATTGTTATTTATTTGTTACATGTTATTTATTTTTGTAAATTATTTATTAGATATTTATTATTTATTTCACTAAATAGATTGTAAAATAATTTTTTTAAACTTTTATTTCATTTTTTTATTAAACTGCATGGATCCTAGCTTTTATTTATTATTTATTTTAACTTTTAAAACTTATACATAATAATTTTTTTTATGCACGCAAAATAATTTTTAAAAATTATTAGAATTGTGATTCCAAATTGAATCAACCCAATTTTTATTGGTTTGATTTGATGCTACAAAATAATTGGGTTAGTTCTGAGCCCAAAAATTAAAATTAATCCAATCCTAAATTTAAAACGAAACCAAACTAAATCGACGTATATGCCTCCATAGTCTTAATAAAGTGAACTACAAAAAAAAAATTATATTTTTTCTCTTGATCTTTTTATTTTTTATATATATTTGTTTCATGGATTTCAATAAGAATTTGCTCCGACAAAGCACTAGTCAATTAGGTAATTCGAATGGGTTAATTAGGCCGATAAAGTTTTGAATTTGGGAGTTTGTTTTCTCCAAAGTTTCACGTTTCAAAAGTTTTTAAATGTCATCAACTCTTTAAGACTTGTTCAAGCAAAATTTTGTCTCGACTTTAATTTAACATGCATGTAAAGTGGTTCGAACATCATGAAATATCAAAAAAAGAACAACTTAGGCTCCTTTTATTTCGATGTAAAATATTTTTAGATAAAATATTTTACTTAATTTTCACTATTTAGTTGATAATGCCTATATAAAATATTTTTTTTAGTAAAATATTTTACCTCATTTGATCAAATTTGACTTACAAAAAATTAACTCGTAAGTTAATTTTGGAATTGCGCATTTGAGAATTTTTATTCAAATCTTTTCAGACTTTCCCCAATCTCATAGCAAATAAGAATGAAAGAATGAGAGGGAGAACCATCCCTCCTTTCGTCACTCATAGCAAATAATAATGTACAAATTTTTTTATTTTCACCATTATTTATGCCGGGAGTTCTTATTATTTCTTAGTTCTTAACGGCACTCACTCATTTAGCTATAGTCATGAAAAATGTACTCGAAACTGAAATTGATGTGAAATGAGTTGGCATTTCAGTTATAGTTGCGGGTGTTACACTCGTTCAAATTTACAGATTCAAAAATAATACACTTAATATATCTAGGGCACCTAAAGTCAATAAAGACCAAGAGAGGGAGAATTATATAAATAGCATTTTGTATGCTGGTAATACTCATTGTATAAATCAGATGCGAATGAGTTCTTTAGCATTTTCAAATTTATGCGAGACTCTCACTCAAAAAGGTTTGTTACAATAAACAATCCATATGACTGTGAGAGAGCAAGTGCCGATTTTCTTACATACACTTGGACATAATGTAAGATTTCAGGTTGTTGGTTCACATTTTTTTTGGTTCTATTAAAACTATTCATTGGTATTCTTGAATTCTTGAATTGTTTTGACTGCAATTTTAAAGTTATTCAAAGCTCATTAGACTAACAAGTGATTCCATTCCCTAAAAAATATGAAATAATCAACAATTTTATCCCCCGTTTGCTATAAGTAACAAAAACATTTATCAACAATTGAGTTTTTACTTTAAGAATTAAAATGTTATCCTAATTTTTAATTAAATTGGAATAAATAGGATTGTGTGGGGGATATGGATGGGAGCTATATTCGCGTATTAGTTCTCTTTAAACTTCAAAAAATGTTTCGTAGTCGAAAGAGAATGACAGCACAAAATGTTTTAGCAGCCATCATATTTGACTTAGAAATTTTTGTATGTGCTTGTTGGATAGGAAGAGTCAGCACATAATTTTCATGACTTAAACAATACATTTTTAAGCCCCGGGGAGTTTAAAGTCCTCGAAGTTAATTTTTTTTTAGAACTATACGGGTTTTTTTTATTATTATGGTAGCATTATGAGTACATAATATTGACATTTTATTATAAATTTGTAAATAAATATTACCTTGTTGACTCTGGTTATAGCATTAGAAATGGATTAATTCCACCATGGCGTTTGATATCATTTAAAAGAGTATACGAACCATGAACCTAAAAATAAAAAAGAACTTTTTAACCTTCGCCACTCATCATTGCAAATTGTTGTTGAACGGGATTTTGTAGTATTTAAGAAAATGTTTCACGTTCTTGATGCAAAACCCTATTGGATGCATGAACTTCAAGTAGATATTGTACTAACATGTATTTTGCACAACCATGTAATGGGATTCGATCCTAATGATCGAATTATACGATGTGCCGTTCGTCGATTCTAATTTATAAGAAAAAATGCACTACATTCACAAAGAGAAGAGATAGAAAAAAGCAAAGAATGGGAATTAAAAAGAGATGCCATAGCACAATCCACGTGACCAATATGTAAATAGAAGGAACATGTAGCTTGCTACATTTCTTATTTGAAAAATTCACTTTAATTTTCTTCCTGCTTATTTTTAGTTTCTTGTCTTGATTATATCAATATGAAACATGTTTCTTATTTTAGATCATGATAATGCATTAGTTCTTGTGTTGATCACAATAATCTATGATGAATATTGTTCTTCAATTATAATAGATCATGTTGTGTCATTTAGAAAAATGTATCCATTTTTTAGGCTAATAGTGGTAAAGTGGAATGTTAAGTCTCCCTAAATCTGTTTGTCGTTTCCATTCAAAAGTTTTTATATTCTTTTCATTGCAATTGAAAAGTTTTGGATCCTAATTTGAGGTAGTCAAAATGTGTGGTTGAGGCATCTAAATTGTGTGGTTGAGGCTTTCTCCCTTTGGTAAATCTGATAATTTAAGTTATTTTTTTAATGCTGAATTTCTTTAGAGTTTATACGTGTATAGTGATTGAATTATCATAGTTATTGTTAGAGCAAAAGTTCATTGTAGTCGTTGCATTTCAATTTTAGTTGAATATTGCACCTTAGTACTCGTGGAATATTAATATATTATTTTTAATTTATGCAATTATGCTTGAATTTTTTAATTATACTCCCTCGTGTTCTATCAAAAACTTGCATATACTTATAACTTTTATAACTTGATTATCACATTACTTTTGATTTTAAAATGAGAAAAAAAGTGGAGGCAAAAGTAAACAGTTTAGGTGAACAAAATCTATAGAACACGTTATGTTAAAAGTTCTTGCGGACGAAGTAAAAATTAAAAATAGACCTAATAACACATTCAGAACAAGTTCCTTTAATAGAGTGTCAACTGCGATATTAGAAAAATTTATAAGTGAATATTCATCAAACCACGTCGAACATTATTTTAGAACTGTGAAATTTTCATAGAGTATCATAGATCAATTTCGAGACAAAAGTAGTTTTGGATAGAAAGAGATTATGAAGATGGTAATAACTAGGCCAAAAGTCTATTTAGAATTGTTCATGTGAAATTACTAGATCATTTGAATCATTATTTTATTTGTTTTTCTATTTTTTTATACATATATACATACTAATTATGAATTTTATTTTCATCATTTGTAAATAGATATATCCATCTCATGAGAAGCATCTCAACAAAAGATTGAAATGTGTAATAAAATGGCTTTAGTGGTGGATAAAGAACGTGCAAGAAGAGATTTTGTTAAATTATTTATTAATTGATTTGAAATGAAAGCTAGAAAATGAACTAATGCATTTAGATAATGACATTGACGTTGACATCATCTTAAAAGATAAGAAAGTTGAATAAAAATATACATTCTCCTGTGCAACTTCATCCCAACCAAGACAACTCATTCATATATAAATAGTTAAAGGAGTTTATTTGTACGCTTCTTTAGTTAATGAAATAAAGTGATACAATTTTATAAATTAAGAGGTGTTCGTGTAATTTTTTTATTTTATTTATTTATTTAATAAGAGTGTCTAGAGACTCACAACTGTTTGGAATGGTTGAAATTAGTAGTTTATAAATTATAATTTTTAACAAAAATTATAAGAATTTAAAAAAAATTATAATTTATAACAAAAAAATTATAAATATTTAAAATAAATTATAAATTATAATTAAAATTAATAATATAAAACTAAAAACTAATAATATTTGCTTCGTCAAACACTCACACAATCTAAAACGAAAAAAAAAGAAAAAAAAACCCAGTAATAGCTAAATAGCTAGATTTTCTTGTACAACTCAAGCTGCTACACAGCATAACTATGGTTAGTCAACGCTTATTTAGCATTGCCCTTTATAATATGGCAAATGCTTAAACAACGCCCAGTGGGACTTGTTTAAGGAGAGAGAGAGAGATCAACCCCTTAAAAAAAAAAAAAGAAAAAAAAAAGCAGCGCCCCTTCCCGACGCCACACCACACCCTTGCGGTCGCCACCTCCGGTGGCCTTCACCGCCGCCTCCCCCCACCCCGTCGTTGCCGTCGCCGGCGACTCGCAGCCGCTCAGCTCCTCCGGCTTCTCTCTCTCTCTCTCTCTCTCTCTCTCTGTATCCCTCTCTCTGTTCACTCTCTCTCTCTCTCTATATATATATATAGTTATATCACCCTCCACCACCGCTGCTAACAGCCACTGGCCCCCACCCCGCCGGCCGGTTAGCGGCGGCGGATCGCCGGCGACGGCGACGATGGAGTGGGAGGAGGCACGGTGACGGCCACCGAAGGTGGCGACGACAAGGGTGTGGTGTGGCGTCGGGGAGGGACGCTGCTTCAATTTTTCTTTTTTTTTTTCTAAAAGGGACTGATCTCTCCTCTCTCTCTTCTCTCTCTCTCTCTCCTTGAACAACGCCGACTAGGCTTTGTTTAGCAAGACCCTTATAATATTTCCCCTGTCTACGAACAACAAGTCCTTAATTTTCTGTTTCAAACCCTAATTCCAAAGAAAGAGAAGATTTTCTTCCCAACAGGCAGTCCAGTGGTGTAAACCATGGCCCACTTCACACTCTTTCAGTACGCCATCTTCGTCTGACTAGAAATCGACCTAAAAAAGATACCCGCTATCGGAAAAAGGCTCTCGCAGCCGAATTGCTCGTCCCTCTCGCGCTGGGTTCTGGCATGTGTTCTTCGTGTTTGGCTCAAACGGCAACGATACAAAAACGGCTACCACCCTCACTTTCGACAGCCATTCGATGACAACACATTTGATTTCTTCTTCTCTGGCGCCCACATCCTCGATAAGTCAGCAAAGCCGGCCGAATTCGCCGCCGAGTTTGTCAGGACCTTAAGCCAGAAGGGTTTTTGATTGTCCACACGACCTCAAAAGATACGTATAGTGTTTCAATTCGTTTATTGATTTGTTCAATTGCTGTAAATTTATACACTCTCAGCACATCGAAGGCCTTGATTTTTCGATTCAGACTATTCGTGAAATTGTTATGAAGAAGGAGAACGGAATTTTTGGCTATGGGGGGTTTCATCCCCTCCTGGCAATTCAGTGAATAAATGCTCTGTTCCTGGATATAAGCAACAATTGGTCCTGAATGCTGAGCCGTTGATTACAGAAGAGCCACTAAAACCATGGATTACATTGAGGAGAAATATAAAGAACATAAAGTATCTCTCGTGACTCTCGTCCATGGCTGATATTAGCTTTAAGCGAAGCGAAGATATATGTGTATATAAATGTCGGAGCTCGTGGCTATGGCTCGAGCATCGTGAGTTGGTTCAAAAAAGAATACCCAAAACAAAATAAAACTTTTGATATTTACGCGATTGAGGCGGATCAAGTTTTCCATGAAGAGTACAGACACAAGAAAGGGGTCACTTTGATACCTTATGCAGCATGGGTGAGGAATGAGACATTGTTCTTTGAAGTTAATCAGGACCCAGGTCGACTCGATTGGTGAGCAGGTTGGTGGTAGCGGGTGATACAAATATAGAAGATAAAAGAACTTATGGAAACTAATTCTCAATCTTATTTATCGTAATCAGCCACTTAAATAGAAGAGTACATGAATCTACTTAGCAAAACATAAGTAACAGATTTCAAAGTGGAAGCTAAAAAATAGAAACTAACACAAGTGGTTACAACTGATTATCCAACTTATTAGATACTCTTAAAGATTAGGAAATTGACTCCTAAAACTTGACAAATAAAGATTTATTTTGAAATTAAATTGAATTCTTAACACCCTTCCTTAAATTAAATGCTATCTAAAATTCAGTTTAGAAAGAATTGATAACTTGTCCTTCTCAACCGTAGGAAATAGCCCCCTCAAAGTATATTCTCCATATAACAAACACCAAGCAATCTTCTCAGCCTTACAAACAGGTAATTTGAGGGGTTTAGTCAGAATATCAGCAACTTGATCTTCATTTCTGCAAAATATCAAATCAATGGTTTCATCCTTTGCGAGATCACGTAAGAAGTGATACCGTACATCTATATGCTTGCTTCTTCCATGTATAACTGGATTTTTCAAAAGCTTAATTGCTGAACTACTATCACAGTAGATTGGAGTTGAGCCTTGTTGCTGAAAGTGTAATTCTTCAAGAAGTCTTCTCAACCAAATTGTTTGAGATGCACATGATGCAGCTGCAACGAATTCAGCTTCGGTGGTGGACAAAGTGACAATTTGTTGCTTCTTTGATGACCAAGACACAGCACCTGATCCCAATATGAAAACATATCCTGAGGTGCTCTTTTTATCATCTGGATCACCTGCATAGTCACTGTCGGTGAAGCTAAATAAATTAGAATTTTCTCATTTCTTGTAGAGTAAGCCAAAGTCACTCGTTCCTTCCAAGTACTGGAAAATCCTTTTGGCAGCAAGAAGATGCAACTCTATGGGATGTTCCATGTATCTACTGATAACACTGACTGCGTGCATTATATCTAGTCTGGTTGCAGTTAAATACATAAGACTTCCCACAATTTGCTTGTATAGAGTCGTGTCAACCATCTTTCCTTTATGATATTTGCTTAACTTCAAGCCAAGTTCAACTAGTGTACCAACCGAATTGCAATTTGCTATCTGAAACTTGTCCAAAATCTCTCGAACATATTTTCTTTGTGAGATAAAGGCTCCAATAGGAGTTTGTGCTACTTCTAAGCTAAGAAAGTAGTGCATGAGCCCAAGATCAGACATATCAAACTCAGTCATCATCGATACTTTGAACTCATCAAACATGGTACTATTATTTTCAGTGAAAATTAAATCATCCACATATAAGCATACTATTAGCAACTCACCAGCAAAGCTAGATTTAATAAATAAAGTATGCTCATATGGACATTGGTGAAAGCCTGATCTTGAAAAATAAGCGGCGATGCAACTGAACCAAGTTGGAGGAGCTTATTTTAGTCCATATAAAACCTTTCTTAACTTGTAGACTTTCGGCACGTTTTCTTGTTGCGCATAACCTGAAGGTTGATCCACATATACTTGTTCTTGCAAATCTCCATGAAAAAATGCAGACTTTACATCTAATTGGAAGATGAGCCAAGAGTTTTGTGCTGCCATTGCAAGTACCAATCTAATGGTATCATGTCTTGCAACTAGAGCAAATACTTCTTTGTAGTCGATGCCGTATTTTTGCTTGTAACCTTTTACAACTAGGTGGGCTTTGTACTTGTTAACTTTTTCTTCAGTATTCAGCTTTGTTTTGTAGACCCACTTGACACCAATTGACTTCTGTCCTTTAGGAAGATCCGTCAATTCCAATGTGTTGTTCTTCTCAATGGTTGCCATCTCTTCATCTATGGCTTTTTGCCACTTTGGCTCTTTAACAGCATCTTTAAATGAAACCTGATCACAATCTGCAAATAGGGCAAAATGCATAAGTGGATCATCCGATTGATCAAGTCCGCTTACCTCGAAATCTTGCATCCAAGTTGGTCTCCTTTTGGAACGTTGAGGTCGAGACGATGTTGCAAGTTCAGGCTGATCTCCTTCAGGCAACAATGGTGGTTGTTCATCAACTGTAAGTTGAGAATCTCTTTTTTCAACCTCATCATCAAAGCTCACAGGAATGTTCTGGGCAGTACCATTATCAGCTTCTGTCCAAGTCTTCTCTTCATCAAAGATTACATCCCGGTTGATGATGATTTTCTTGGTGATGGGATTATACAGCTTATAGGCCTTTGAATGCTCATTGACCCCAAGAAAAATACACTTCTCCCCTTTATCATCAAGTCTTTTCCTTTTCACATCAAGAACATGTGCATATGCAATGCACCCAAAAATTCTCAAGTGATCAACACTCAGTCTTCTGCCACTCCATGCTTCTTCAGGTGTCCGATTCCGAATAGCAACAATGGGACTCTGATTTAAGAAATGAATACTCCATAAGACTATCTCTGGCCAAAAACTCCTGGAAAGAAGTGTTTTGAGCAGCATACTTCGCACCATATTCAGGATTGTGCAGTTTTTCCTTTCCGCAACCCCATTTTGTTGTGGGGTGTAGGATGCTGTAAGCTATCTTTTGATTTCGTGCATTTCACAGAAATTTGCAAATTCTCGTAATGTGTATTCTCCGCCACGATCAGTTCAAAGAATTTTAATAGCTCTCTCAACTTCTTTTTCAACAAGAGCCTTAAAGCTTTTGAATGCTAAGAGAGCTTCAGATTTTTCTTACAAGAAGTAGACCCATGTTTTTCGACTAAAATCATCAATAAACGTAATGAAATATCTTTTACCACCATTAGATGGAGGATCAATCGGACCACAAGTATCAAAATGCACCAGCTCTAACACCTTTGTGGCTCTCCATGCTTGTCCTTTTGGGAAATGATCACGGTGCTGTTTGCCGAGGACACACTCTTCACAAACTTGAGAAGGATGATCAATCTTTAGAAGTCCTGACACCATGTTATTTTGATAAAGCAGCTTCAAACCAGGGAAGTTCAAGTGCCCATAGCGAAAATGCCATAACTAGGCTGCATCTTTTACTATAGCAGAAAAACAAGAAAGAGCATCGTTCTGGATGTACAAAGGAAACATCCAATTTGTGGTCATATTAGCTTAAGAAATCAGACCCTTCTTGGGATCATGAATTTGACAGGCTCCTTCCTTAATGATGATCTCATATCCCTTTTCTTGAAGTTGACCTATACTTAACAGATTAGTTTTCAAACCTGGCACATAAAATACATCCGAGATGGTTTGAATATTTTCCTTCCCCATAACAGATATAGTAGAATCATCTCCAAATTTGACAGATGAACGATATGACTCATCTAATTTAGAAAATATAGACTTGTTTCCACACATTTGGTTACTAGATCCTGTGTCTAAGTACCACATTCTTTCATGGGTCTTTTCAACAGTATAGCAAGCCATAAGAAAAGAAATCTCATCTTCCTTTTCTACAAAATTTGATTTTGCTTATGTTTTTCCTCCTTTTTCTTTATAAAATTTTTTCCTACATTCAGAACGGTAATGACCATACCTGTGGCATTTGTAGCATTTGACTTTGGATTTGTCAAATACTTTTGATTCCTGGTATCCACTTTGATGTCTCTTACCTTTGCCCTTAGAGTCGAGAGCTTGATTGCCATGTGTAGATTGTTCACTGTTGTTGTTTCTACCCTTTTCTCTACTATAACCTTTTTGTTGGAAAGATTGCTAGTTGGATGAGTTTTGAACTTGCAGTGCTTGCTTCACTGCTACATGCTGATTAATCTGCTGCTCATGGACCCTTAGCGAACTCATCAACTCTTCAATGGAAAGGGCATCAAGATCCTTCAATTCCTCAATCGAACAAACCACGTTCAAACTTTGAGGTTAGTGATCGAAGAATCTTTTCAATGAAAGTAATATCTGCCATCGTTTCTCCACACATTCTCATCTTATTTGCAATTGATATGGTTTTGGAGAAATATTCCTCAATTGACTCCGTCGATTCTATGTGAAGAGTCTCAAATTGGCCACGAAGTGCTTGAAGTTGAGCCCGCTTCACTTTTGTAGTGCCTTGATACTTTTGCTTCATTGCATCCCAAATTTGTTTTGAAGTATCTTTGCAGAGAATAGTCTCCAGGATCGTCCGATCAATTGCTTGAAATAAGTAATTTTTTTACTTTCATATCCTTCGAACTTAGTTCCTCCAGCTTTGCCTTTTGAGCATATGTCAAAGTGCTGGAATCTGAATGTAGAGTACCAGTTTCAACGAGAGTCCAATATTCTTTGGATCTCAAGAGATTTTCCATCAGCATACTCCAATGATCATAATGACCATCAAATTTAGGTATAGTAGGTTGCACAAAAGCCTCCGTTTCCATTAATAGAGACTATTTGCTATTAACCAGAAAACCACCAGAAAGTACGAATAAGAGCTAAGGCTCTGATACCACTGATACAAATATAGAAGAATAAAAGAACTGAAGGAAACTAATTCTCAATTTTATTTAATACAGTAAGCCACTTAAATAGAAGAGTACATGAACTGACTTAGCAAAACATAAGCAACAAACTTCATAGTGGAAGCTAAAAAATAGGAACTAACACAAGTGGTTACAATTAATTATCCAACTTCTTAGATACTGTTAAAGACTAGAAAACTAACTCCTAAAACTTGGCAAATAAATATTTATTCTGAAATTAAATTAAATTCTTAACAGTGGGGTGGAGCCATGGAGGTGGTGGTGGTGTGGTGACTGAGGTCGGTAGAGGTGACCATTCCCAAAGTCGATTGAGGACTGGAGATGGAAAGAAAGAGAGATAAAATTGTATATTAATAATATAAATAAGAATGAAATGGGAATAAAATATAAAATAATTATTGACGGCGAAAAAGGGCATGTGTAATACAAAAGTGAAATAGAAGGGAGGCCAATATCATTTTAGAGACCTCATGAGAGGTCCTTCTATTTTCACTTAACCTCGTGAGAGATAAATGTAATTTACCGTTTTAAAATTGCATAATTTTTGTTATATACATCTGTTTTAATCATATGAATAAATTACATTTAGATTTTCTACATTTATTTTATATATCTTTTTATTCTTAAAAATCACACTGCACCTCTTACTTTTGATACTGTTAACGACAAAGACAAAAAAATCATAATACCCTTCCCTATCCTTCCCCATCCCCAACCCCTTTTCTCCAGTCCCCTATTCACCCACCAAATCCTGACAAATGCAATAAGCAGCTTCTCCTCGCACCAGCTTCACAACCATTGCCATCGCCCTTGCCACCATTGCCGCTTCCCTTTCTCTCTCTCTTTCTCTCTCTCTAACGCACAAGAATAAAATAACTTGTCGTCAATCCCATTTTGTTCCTCACAAGTTACCATAATTGATTACAGTTTTGTGCACACAAAATTAAACAAATGTCTCAATAAAGCCATTAGAGAGCAAGTGGATGGTTCTGGACCTAGCTCCGGGAACTTGGTAAAATTTGCAAATTGTTTGAGATTAAGCACAAATTAGGAGCTTTTGATTGAGACTGTGGCCTTTGAAAAATTGAAGGAGAATGCGGGACATGTTGAAAATAATGATGAAGCAAGTCTCCATCTACACAAATGTTGGGAGAATATCCAACGCCGACATAAAATACATGCTCAGGGATCCAGAAAATACATCTTTATTAAGCTTTCAACAAATTACATAAATCTAAAATTTACAGAGAATGAAATAACAGGAATAATAAAAAGGAATTTGCAAACCGAGTCCTGCAATCGCAGTTTCCTTAA
>JAOTRH010000010.1:5380902-5408476 GCA_034768845.1 Heliamphora exappendiculata | reverse complement strand
CCCTCCAATTATGCACTTTCTTTTTCACCTCAATAACAAAAAGAGTGTGGATGATACATATTTCGTTCACATGTTTTATACCATTTTATCCTTGATTATATGAATTATAATATATTTGTATGCATAGAATATATATACTTTTTATAAATTTATATAAGGTTAAAGGTAAAAATATTACAATTATGCCTTATTCTTTTATTGTAATTTCTTATCTTTTAATTTATATATATTATAATAATTCCTAAACAACCATTGTTCCCTATTACCTCATATAATCTCTCATGCTCTTTAATATCAAATTTTTCTTGAATTGGCAAACTACACTGCAATGGGCAACTTTGGGCTGCCACTTTTGTTAGGCTTAGAGATTCAACTCATGACTCAACATGTTCTACAGTTTAAAATAGATATTTTTATGAGACTTAATTCATAGAGCGGAGGTGAGAGCCATTAGTCAGATCAATGACTTGATCTATTTTTTGCTCTTAACCCAATTGTGGCCGAGTTTTTATAATTTATACTTTAGCTAGGGTTTTTGTAACTCTTGTAATTTTATACTGTCTCTTATCATATCTATAGATGTAATCCTAATTTTAGGCAAATCATGTAAAATCGTATATTTGTGTATGATTGATTCTTTCTCGTTGGTTGTTTTTTCGTTTTTTCCCATAACAATCATTTTCATTTTTTTTGCCTATTATTGTCCCAATAAAATTCGGGGTGAGTGCAAGACACTAAAAACTCATCTTATTTCGCTTTATTTCCATTCCTACTCCATGAGTATGAAAATGTGCTACTCTAAGTAAATGAGGTTATAATACATGTAAATACAGGTTATCACAAACAAAATTAAAAGTAATGTGACAATGGTGGTGTGTGGTGTTATCACAAACAAAATTAAAAGTAATGTGACAATGGTGGTGTGTGGTATTACTGAAACTAGTAACTTATAGATTATAACTTGTAACAAAAGATGTGACTATTTAATAAAGATTGTAACTTGTAATTGAAATAGAAAAAAAAATAATTATAAATTGTAGCAGAAGTTATTAATATTTAAAAAAACTTATAATTTATAACTAAAATTAAATAGCATAAAATTAAAAGCTACTAAGAATAATTTTCTCAAACACCCTAAATAGTGTCAAGCTGAGAGATTGTTTATTTCATGCCATACAACTTGTAGAATTGAATAATTTTATTTTTTTTATTTCTCAAGCTGTTTGGCCCAACTTACGAGCATATCCATTAATCTTAAGAAGACTAATTCTTCCACCGATTTGCAAGGATCTTAATTAAAGTCAAAACAAAATTTTGTTTGAAATAATCCCCAAAAATTAATAACACATAAAAAAATCTCAAATTTAAAACCTTAAAAAATACAACTCATAATCCCCAAACTTTAACCACCAAACCAACCTTTGGGGGTTAACAGAATAATTTATTCACCTACAGAAAGGAAAAACGCTTAACAAGCACGAGACGTCTGACTTGTAATATCGATTACATGGCTGTAATCACCTGATTGGGTTGACATTCTAAAAAGCATGATTTCAATCATCTTTTTGAAAGTTAATTAATTCTTATTCATGATGATCCAACGACTGAGTTGCATTAATATACCAACTACCGAGTAACTTTAATATGGTCCGAGAACACACAAAATGTAGAGTCTACGACTAGGCGTGAGTTTTGATCTAATTTTTTATAATTTGTTTTTATTTTTAGTAAATTTTTTTAGTATTTTTCGGATTGAATATACTTTCTAGATTTTTTTCGCCATGAAAAAAATAAAAAAGTAAATTTTTTTGCCCATAACTTGAAAAAAACTCATAATTAAGAGGAAAAAAATTATTTTGTTTTTGCATTTTGACGTAATTTTTCATTTTTAATAAACTTCTCAACTTTGGCCCGAATGAGAGCGTATTTTTTTGGTTTTTCTCATCACAAAAAGCTAAAAAAATAAAAATTTAAAAAAAAATATATAAAAAAGATTAAAAAGACAAAAAAAAGCTAAAAAAAAAAATTACTTTTTAATCCAAAGATAAACTAAGGTTTGGGACTGTATAATTCTGAACCATCTCAAATAATATATATTGGTGTGAGACTCATACACCTAGTGACAGGTTCTATATCAATGTGCGATTGAAATTGTCCAAAACTATTAGTCTCGTAGAATTCAACGTGCGGTAATGTGCTCAAAGCACGTCAGGCTATTAGGCAGTTGAAGGGGCTCCAATTACTCATATATTTTTACAATTAAATTCGTCAATTGTGTAGAATTTTCTAATTATTCATGTAAAAAATATATTAATTGTTTGGCACTGGATTTGTAATTAAAAATTTAAAAAATCTTAATTTGGGATCCTATTTTAAAGACTTGTTTTGTTATTAGTCCTAATTACTTTTTTAATATTTCATAAGACCTATTTTTTCAAATTTATTATTGTGTAAATAAATATACTTTTAATTGTATGAATATATATATATATACATACATATACCTTTTGAAGATTACATTATTTCTGTATCAGGAGATTGACATTCGTTGTGGTTCTTACCATTCAAATGGTAAATAGACGATTGCAATATCGAATTCGATTTTTTCTGCAATGTTTGATCGAAAAAATTGTAATGATTGCGTTTTATGCGTGGACACCGAATTTGAGCTTAAAATTAATCATTTGTCATTTGTCATTCGTTGATACATTCAATGAACAAATGATACATCCTCTTTTGGTAAAGAAATTAGATATTTCATAATGTCTTATTTTTGTCAAATTAGGCATTTTTTTAGAACAAATAATACATTTTATTTGATTACATTTTATGCATGAATGAGTCATTATTTATAAATAACTCATTTTTCTTTTAACATAATGGGACAATGTCTATTAGTGGAATGATATATGAAAGTTCTGTTAGAGTTGTATACTAAAAATCATGATTTTGAATTTTAGTATTTTATTTTATTTTTTAATAAAATTAGTTTTTTCATTTTATGAGAATCTTTATAAGCAATGTATGCATTTTATTATTTATTTAATATTGTGCATTAGTATCTTTTATTCTATATAGTATTTAATCTAGTGTAGAGTTTGGCTTACACACAAAAGACCAGATTATCAGTTCTTATAGAATATAAGTTTTGGTTCACAATTTAGATAGAATTGGACACACCATTAGTACGGCTATAGCACAATATTTTAGTAGATCTCTCTTGATTACGAAGAACGATAATTGTTCCGACTCATTGTGCTATTACACTTTTTGTGTATTGAATATAACAAAGTTAGAGTAATTAATTTTGTACTATCTTTATAAATTAATTTGCATCCCATGGTTATTATAAGTGCTTATACTCTTAATTATGAAATAATTATTATTTGCGTTATATTTAATATTCGTTGTTTTGATTCATTAGAGGGTGCGATCTTGTATTGGTCTATAATCTCGGTAAGTTAGATAGCGATATTAATTATATGGTGAATATTAATTATTTGACAGAATTCATGTTCTGAAAAATCAGAATAAATGATACTCTCTTAAGAAATCTTATAAGTTTTGATCAAGCCAAATTCAACAGGTAAATTGTATAATTCGGCAGTCAAATAAATTAAGCAGAATATCTTAAAGAAATTTTGAAGAAATCGATTAAATATAATTGTCAGTAATTTAATTTAATCAGTGGGTTTCTATAATCTTAATGTGGATAGAATAAATAAGTATTTAATATCAGGAGCTCAAATATTATAATTTTAAAAATAAAGCTGAGAGTGCAATTATAATTATATAGTAGAATAAATTATAATTTATATTTTTATAAAATTGCTTCTGGGTTGCGACAGTATTTAATAATTACATTGGAAGCACATATTTTATTTACTCCACAGGCCCACGTTGTACCCTATTTTATATGCTATTATAAAATTTGATGGATTAATTCATATTATTCAGTCAGTGATTAGGTGGTTAGGGTTTTTACGTTCTCTAAAAATATTTTTAAGTCTAATTAAGAAGGTTTTAAAAAATACGACAGATCAAAACTTATATTTTGTTCATGTTTAGCATTCGGGAATACAACAAAAGGCCTTTGTCAGATATTTAATTAGAAGTCAAAAACTGCGATGAATCATTGACTGAAAATTATTGCAGCAATTGAAATTACCCAACCAGATTTCGAAAGGTATAATCCTAAAATTAAAGTATTACTAAATTTTATATTTTAATTATTTAATATCAAAAAATTTAATTTGAAGCCAGTTTTGGCGTTTGTTCGTTCAAATATTTTTTGACTAAAATCATATAGACATAATATTAGAGTCTTGGTAGTTTACCCCCAACAAACTTTCAACCCCCAACAAACTTTCAACCCTACGTCGCAATACATTCCCGATTGTAATGGCCGAAACTTTTAAAATGGTAATTTCTGAATATATAGTCGAATGACATGTGATTCTAATTTGAATCGTTGCTGTCATTTAGTATCCTAAAATTGTGCAATTCTACCGATAAAGTAGGGGGAGTTTGGGTATAATAATTAGGTATAAGACTTAATAAAATATTATTCTTTAAGTTAGGATTTAAGTTAGGACTTAGCCCTGAACAAGTATACCAAATAAGACTTCAGCCTAAAATACCCAATTAATCACATTTTGTGTACAAATAAATGAATAATAAACCTATTTAAACAAAAAGTTAAAACGAATGTTATCCGATCACATAATTGTAAATATTAGATTAATTTTATTTTTTATATGAACAACATACTCAACAAACTTTACATAATTAATAAAAACAATTATTAAAAAATATTAAGTACATAAATCTGGGTATAGATATTCAACCACACTCATCTAGCATAGAATTGGTTCCAAAATTGTGAATTCAATCCATGCGAAAAATGTATTTCAAAATCTATATCACATATTCGTGCTCATAACCCATTTGGAATAATTGCTTATTTATTTATTTTGTTTAATTTATTTTTGTTTTTAGTTAATTTTTTTTATTATTTAGTCAAATAATTATTATATTTTTCCACTCTTTTTATCTAGACAAGTTGAAATTTTTTTTATTTAATCAAAATATTAAAAAAATAGTTCAAAAAATATATATATAAGCCAAAATTAGCCAATAAATAAAATTTTACATTGTTTATTTTTTGTTTTAATGAACTTTTTTATCTTTTAATTAAAATTTTTTACTTTTACAGTTTATTTCATTAAGACGATTCAGAAATTTAAAAATTTAAAACAAAAGGTAAAAAAATTCAAAAAAGAAAAAAATAATAAACAAAAAATAAAAATATTAGCCCAAATAAGGCCAAAACTCTTATAAAAATATAAATAAAAAATAAACCTTTTAAACCATAAAACAGAGTATTGTGCTTGGGATCCTATTTGTGAGGAGGCGTTGGATCATCCAAAAGGCCAAGTAAAGCCATCGAGTGAAGCTAGCGGCCAACTAAGACATGCACGAAACTTCCTTTGTCGGCCACCACTTCAAAAAATATGCACGGGTTAGAAAGAGAAAAACCTCGTTTTTTGTTTTTCTAGAGAGAGAGAAAGTCAAAGGGGCAAATATGGAAAATGGCCTTCCACAATTTTGCCCAAACGCACACCCCATTCACGACCTGGTAAAGTTGTCATCCTTGAGCTCTTCAATACCTCATAAAATTCATCTCCTTCTCTCTCCAAACACCACTTTTTTCCGTGTTTTGACTTTTTATTTTTGAATCTCTCTCTTTCTCTCTCTCTTATGTATATAACTATATATACCCATTCAAACATCTACTAACGTCTCCAAAGCAATCCACAACTCCCCAATCAAAAAACTAAAAACAGTTTCTCTTTATTGTGAATCTATAGATACAGCCATTTGCATCAAAAAAGCCATCTGGGTTTTGTTCATTTGATCTGCCTCTCATCTGGGTATCTCTTGAATTCTGCAATTTACGAATATTTTGCATTAGGGTTCAAATCTTGAATCTTGTTCATATTGCTTAGCTTTCGATGGGCGAAGTAGAAGTTCCTCCATTTTTCCTCTGCCCAATCTCTCTTGAAATCATGAAAGACCCGGTGACTGTGTGCACGGGCATTACATACGACCGGGAAAGCATCGAGAAATGGTTATTTTCTGTAAAAAACAACACATGTCCCGCAACCAAACAAGTTCTTTCAACCACCGATTTAACTCCCAACCACACCCTCCGCCGGTTGATCCAATCATGGTGCACTCTCAATGCTTCGAACGGAGTCGAACGGTTCCCTACACCGAAGCCGGCTGTCAACAAGGCCCAGATCGTGAAGCTTCTCAACGACGCCAAGTCGCCACATTCCCAAATGAAGTGTCTGAGAAGACTCAGATCCATCGCTTCCACCAGCGAAACCAACAAAAGGTGCTTAGAATCTGCCGGAGCAGTCGATTTCTTAGCTTCGCTTGTCAAATTCAGCTCCGAATCCTCCAATGGTCCAACATTAGACTGTGATGATGATGGTTTTGGGTTCACCAGAGCCGGAGACGAAGCCCTGGGCATCCTCTACAACCTCCAACTATCCGAAACCGGGCTGAAATCCCTCGCCGGAAATAATGGCGAATTGATCGAGTCCTTAATGCGCGTCATGCAAACAGGAAGCTACGAGTCGCGAACCTACGCAGTTTTGCTGCTGAAATCCATGTTCGAAGTGGCTGATCCGACGCAGTTCATGAGCTTGAAACCCGAATTATTCGTCGAAATAGTCCAGCTCTTGAACGATCAGATCTCTAGCAAGGCCTCAAAAGCTGCGTTGCAACTTCTGGTCACCACTTGTCCGTGGGGCCGAAACCGGGTGAAGGCGGTCGAGGCAGGTGCAGCGCCGGTTCTGGTGGAGCTCCTCCTGGAAACGGCAGAGAAGAGGGATTGCGAGATGATTCTGGTGGTTCTGGACCTAATCTGCCAATGCGCCGAAGGAAGAGCGGAGCTGTTGAAGCACGGCGCCGGGCTGGCAGTGGTGTCCAAGAAAATACTTAGGGTTTCGAAGATGACGAGTGAAAGAGCCGTGAGCGTTCTTCTTTCCATTTCTAAGTTTTCTGCAACTCCAATTGTTCTTCAAGAGATGTTGAAATTGGGTGTGGTGGCAAAGTTGTGTTTGGTGCTTCAAGTGGACAGTGGCCTGAAGACGAAGGAGAAAGCTCGAGAGATCCTTAAATCGCATTCTAGGGCTTGGAAAAGCCCTTCGTGTATACCAATGGCACTGATTTCTTCCTACCCATCTTGAGGAAGAGAGAGAAACAGAGAGAATTACTTTTGTGTACATATTGTGTAACTGCTTGGAGATTAGTACGTAGGAACATACATGGGAAAAATGTCCACAAAAAATTGTCTTCATATGGATTTAGATGGATTGGAATATTATCGATTTCTTAAAGAAATATTAGAGCATCCAATAGTATCTATCTTAACCATTCGAACAGTTTAAACTTTAAATTGTAAAATTTATCAAAAATATTATTATTGTAACAAAATAAACTAATCAAAGATTGGTAGCCAAATAGTTGAATCACATTTATTCTAAAGAAATAATGTCTACTTTTAAAATTATACTTGTTGTCTTCTTTTAGAACTAATGTATTCTGACCATGTAATTAACAATATTCGACAACCTTAGTTTTTTTGTATATATGATTCTCGCAATAAATTTTATACCATGAACCATTCAAATAATAAAATTGAACTACTATAAGCACCATGAAATAGAAATGGAGATCTCTATTTATGTATTTTTTTATTTCAATTTCTATTTATTTGAGAAATGGGGAATATCTGGATCCCATTTAGATTTACTTGCCAAAAATTAATGTTAATAGTGTCTTGTTAAGATCACCTCATTCTTTTGTTACTCATCCTTTCCTTTTCCATTTTATTAGAGTGGTCATATTTGATTCTAGATTGATACTTTCAAGTATAATGTTGCCCTCGTTTGCTATTTTAGACTTTTCGAAAGTTTTAAAAGGTCATTAGTTAAAAATTTACATTTATCAGTACATGAATTAAAATCACATTTTAATTACATGTGTTTTTTAATTATTTGACTTAAAACTCAATAAAACAAAATTTTCCTTACAGTTCGTCAAATGGACTCCAAGTTTGTTTGTTGTATGGAAATGTGAATACATATTCTTTCTTTTAAAAGTAAAAAAATATTAGTGAGCTTTTTTGGAATGCTAAACAATATACCATAAAATCTGTTTTCATTATTAAAAAAACTAACATTTTAGATACTCCAAACAGAAGCTCATTAAATAACTTATTAGAATAACACATGATATGAAAGAAAATAAAGACAAAAGGAACTAGTAGAAATAAAAGAGAAGAATAATTCTTTGTTTCATTTAACTCATGTGACAGAAGGCAAGTGCATGTATGCACATTGAAAATGTATTGGGAAGGAGAATGATATAAGGTAAGCATGGGTCTCATAACTTCATAAGGTTAGATGTTGGTATATATTCCATCTATTGCATTAATATCTCCCTCAAACTCAATACATAAATTGAACACCTACTTTAGTTTATAAATTAATTTATGAAAACGCCTTGACCTAGAGATGCCAATAATTTGATTGGGTTAAGAATGAGAAACTAGTTGAGCTTGAGAGATCGAGGAGGCTCGAATGGAGAATTGAGTGATGGAAGTGGTGACGGAGCAACAAAAGTGGTGACGAATCTCCTACGAGTTGGAATCAAACCAATGTCGAAGTCAAAGAGGTAAAAAGCGTGGGGAAAGAGGTTCTAGAGGCCAGGGCAACAGGAGGCCGAGATAGCAAAGTGCAGAACTAGGAAAAGGTAGTTCAAAGGTTGCATTAATCTTCCAATACAAAAATAGATTGAAATTCTCTCTGCAATTCACTGCTCTCGTCGTCGCTGCTCGCCACTAGCTTGAACCAGATCTGAATGCCATGGCCCGCCTAAACCAGATCTGCCAACACCATCGCTGCTCGCCGCTCACCATCGCTGCTTGATGAGTTTGACGCAGACAGCTCGCCGAAACTAATGCACCGATCACAGAAGGAAGTGTTCGCCGTCTACTGCAACTGACGCACCACTGTCGAACTTCCATGGTTGCAGAGTCGAACTGATGATGGCTCACAGAAACCTCGCCGAACTCTGCGATATCGCATTGCTCTTCATGGTCCCACTGAAGCTTCCTTCAGTGAGTTCATCCTTCATCTGTTGCTTACCATTTCAGCATCTCCAATGATAGCTCAAGGTTTGATTTTAGATTTAATTTTGTGATTGTTGAATCGCTTGATTTGAAGATTTAGGGTTTTATTATTAGATTCACTGATTGGGTTTATTGAATCGACTAATTTGAGATTTTCTTATTGAGTCAATCGATTTGGATATTGAGATAATATATTGCATAACTAGTAATCACATTGAGCCCTCTACAGTACTCTCTCTATTTGCTTGCAATTCTTCCATCTTTGCATTAATTCTCTAAGTAACGTTTATAACCCAGAGCAGCGACATGAATCATTGGTAGAGCAAGAAGTAATGTAACAGAATGATTGGGCACGATTCAGCTACGCAAGTTGATTTCCAAAAGTTAAGCTTTTAGGTAAGAGATGGAGTACAACGAATTTTGAGTGGAACTAGAGGTAGACAAACCCACACGATCTTCATTGACAACCTGCCTAGTGACATGTACAATGACTGGCTCAGAGGTATCTTTGATAGATGTGGAAAAGTAATGAATGCTTTTACTCCAAAAAATCGAAGACAAAGTGGACAAACAAGGTTCTATTTTGTAAGGTTCTTCGAGATGAAGGAAGCTCTTGAGGCCATCAGAAGGTTCAACGTGATGTGGTTTATGGGACATCGACTGGTTGTTAACATTGCAAAATATGCCTGAGAAGAAGATTCAGAGAGACTATAGGGTTGAATCTTTAAAGCAGAGTCACAAGACACCCACCATAGTAATGAAAGCACCTTATGATGGCAGATCCTATGCCCAGGTCGCCCAAGATGGTGTACCATAAGACAACACACAGAGGGACAAAATTTTGGCAAAAATTAGAGTAGATACAATTGAAAGAGACTGGTTAAAGAAATGTAAGGTTAGGGTGGCAAAGGACTGGCGACTGGTACAGGGCATTGAAGACGCAATGAGGATGGAGGGGGTGTTTGACATTATGATGAAGCCACTTGGTGGACTAAAGGTCTTAATACAAATTCCCTTTATTGAAGATAAAACATAGTACTACAGGGAAGCGTAAACTTGGTTCGAGGTGATGTATGAATGGAGTTATCGAGAGTTCAACAATTGGAGAAATACATGGTTAGCCATAGAGGGAGTTCCTCTTAATGCTTGGACTGCAACAACCTTCACCAAGGTGGTAGAGAACTTTGGTACAATGTTAACAGTGGACCAAATCTCTAGCTCTAAAAAGGATCTCATTCAAGGACGAGTGTTAATTGCGATTGAGAATTTGGCGCCTATTAATCAGGTATGCAACATTAATGTGGGTGATTACATTTATAGGATCAGGGCGGCTGAGATGATAGAGCAAGGAATTGTAATGGGGTGAAGGGAAGTAGGGCTAAAAACCAGAGTGCAAAACACTACAAGCCACTCATACAGGTATCAGGAGCATAGCCACCAACTGAAGAGTGGAGAGAAAGCCTCTATAGCCATGTCCGGTGAGTTGGTTCCAAATAAAATATGGCCAAAGCCTCAAGTCAAAAATTGTGACCTCCTATCCTATGTTGAAGAGACTATACAGACAAAAGGAAAGCGAGGACAACAAAAAGGTAGGGACAGTGGCTTAGTTGAGAGCAGTAGCATGAGTAAGGAAATAATAAGGAGTTGGAGCCTTTGTTAGCAACAGTGCCAGTGGTCAGAACAAAAAGATAAGGAAAAAGAAGAAAATGCGTCTAGGAGCTAAAAAGCTAGTAGCTTAAGGTCAATAACAAATGGAGCCATCAGATGGGAAAATGAGCCTAACAGAAGCCCAACTCAGGTAGCTGCACCTGCTTTTCCTCCAAACTTGACAAGCTCTTATCAATCTAAGTCTATAGCTTTAGTTATGCTAGTAGGACTTAGTGATCTTGGGACAAAGTCAACAAGCACACCAACGTATCACTCTAAAGAAGGTGACGGGGAAGCAATTAATCAGGATATTAACAAGGCTTTCATGGTTCATGATCAAGGCATTGAGATGTCATCTAGTAGTCTCGATAAAATTAGAGAAGAGAGGAACAACCAGGAGACTCAAGCTAAGCTAAAGAGTGGAAGAAAGCCCAAAGCCCTAGTATGGAAGAAGCAAAAATCCTTAATAGGGAAAGGCTCAATTCTCATAAGCAAAAGGAGGATTGCAGTTGCTTTGAGAACAGTAGATTCAGGTCAATCACAACTTAAAGGAACTCAGGGGTTTATTTCATCTTCATGCATCAGAAATTGAAACAAATTAATCTTGGAGGAGGCTAAAATGACTGTGGAAAAGGGAAAGCTCTTAGGGATAAATTTCCTGGGAGGAGAACAAGATAGTATTGATAGGATGGTTAATGTAGAGGAAACTGAAAAGAGGGCGCTGGTGAAGGGTGAGGTAAATGTGAAGGGGTAGTTCCCTTTGTAAGCGTATTAGTATAGGGGTTCTTGTTTTTTCTTTGGATTACAACTTCTTGACATGGAATATAAGGGACCTGGGCTCCAGATTAAATAAGAGAATAGTTAAGCAGAAAATCAAAACTCTATAAACTCAATTACTATTTTTATAGGAGACAAAGATGAAAGCCATCTCCTCTTTTCATATCAAGAGTATCTAGGGAGGAAGTGCCAGAGTCAAATGGGTGGTCTCATATGCTGAGAAAAGCTTTAGGGGGACTAGTGTGCATATGGGAGGAGGAATGCTTCAGACTCCAACACTCTATTGTAGCTAAGCACTACAATATCTTAATAGGGGTTTGGGGTGACAGCTTCTAGTGTATTCTTGGGAATATTTATGCACCAAATAATGTGTATCGGAGATAGGTCTTCTGGGGGGAGTTAGTTGCTTTAAAACAGAGTTGGCAAAGGCCGTGGTGCCTTGGGGGAGATTTCAATGAAGTTTTGAGGAGTGAAGAAAAAGAGGCTATGTGGGACTTCCCCAAGGTATGGAGGACTTCAGTGTTTTGCTACTGACATGGGCCTCATTGATCTACCCCTACAGGGTTGAAGATTCATGTGGTCAAATCTCCAAGAGATCCAGAAGCTGAGTAGGCTAGATAGATTATTAATCTATGATGAATGGGTAAATCTTCATAGCTGAAGTCAATGTGCACACCCAAGGGCTTTGTCTGACCACACCCCTGTGTCTTTATCTAGTGGTGCAAAGGACTGGGGTCCTAAACCTTTTAGGATGTGTAATGTGTGGTTTAACCACCACATATTCAATAGTATAGTCAAAAGTCTTTGGGTTGAGTATGTCTTTCAGGGTTGGGGTGGTTATGTTCTTCTAAAGAAATTACAACATGTTAAGTAGTGACTAAAGAAATGGAAGTCTGAGGTGCTAGGACACCTCTGACAGGATTGATTCAATATCGACTGAGATTGAAGGGCTAGAGAAGGCAGCTGAATCAGGAGATTTAATGGAAGGTGAAACCATTAGGCTGGAAGATCTACGAAGAAGATTATGGGATGAACACCAGTAGGAGGAGAATGAGTGGCTACAGAAAGCTCGAGTAAACTGGGCAAAGCTAAGAGATCAAAATACTGCCTACTTCCATGCAGTGGCTAAGGGGAGGGAAAGGAGGAAACACATTGGGCAACTAAAAAGTGCTGGACAAACTCTGGATCAACCCTCTGAGGAAGTGATTAACATAAAGAAAATTCTAAGATGTTTTGAACTTATCTCTGGGTTAAAGGTGAATTACAGCAAGAGTGCTCTCTGTGGGGTCGAAATATAAAGTGAAAAAGTGCAAGCCATGGCTGGGACAGTGAACTGTAAAGCATGTGAGCTCCCTATGAAATATCTGGGATTGCCTTTAGGAGCTAATATGAAAAGGAGCACCACAAGGGATCCAGTTATTAACAATCTCAAGAGGAAACTCAATGGGTGGAGCAGAAAGCATCTTTCCATGGCAGGGAGAGTGGTTCTTATCAAAGCCTCTTTAGCTAACATACCTACTTACTTTCTTTCCCTTTGCACGATGCCAAAGATGGTCCAGTTAAAATTGGACCAACTACAGAGAAGTTTTCTATGGGGTGAGGAAGAAGATAAGAGGAAGCTACACCTTTTCTCTTGGGAAAAGGCCACAACCAGCCTAGCGCATGGAGGTTTGGGCATTAGTGATATGAGAAGTATGAATTTGGCCTTGCTGGCAAAATGGTGGTGGCAGTTTACTCAGGATAAGAAAGCCTTATGAAGGATGTTTATCCAACAGTTATATGGCCAGAGTAATGAAGTCTGGCTCCTTGAGGTGAAAGCCAAACGAAGGATTGGCAGGTTATGGAGGGATATTCTAGCAGTAGCTAAGGAAAATTCAAAAGTGGGAGTCATTTTAAGACAATAGATGCGTTTGCAGCTGGGCAATGGGGTGGATACTAGTTTCAGGCATGACGCATGGTTAGATTAAACTATTCTGAGGCACTCTCACTGAAGACTTTTTATCGTAGCTAAGGACATGCAGATTTTAGTGGCAAAATTTTTAAAAAAGTATACGTCACAACATGAAGAGGGCTGCTTCTAAAGATCTCTCATTTATTGGGAAATCGAGAGCTGGCAAGACTTGAAGGTGACTTTGAAATCCATAGCAATTGATGATAGAACCTTGGATTGTTACATTTAGAAAGGAGATTCTAGCTCAGTCTTCTCAGTGCAATCCCTTCGACGGCATATGGTTAAAGCCTTTAGGAGGAAAACTGCTTCAGTGAGAAAAATTTAGATGCAAGTTGCCCCTCCTAAGAGTTTGCTGCTTTGTTGGTTGGCAATTCAGAATAAAATAGCCACTAAAGAAATTCTAGCTAGAAGGAAAATCCTCAAACCATATAGCAGTCTGAGTTGTGCTTTTTGTAATCAAGAGATGGAATCAACAAATCATCTTTTTTTGAATTGTCCTGTTTCTTGCAAGGTTTGGTTCGCTCTGATGCTGTGGTGGAACATTCAGTGGACCTCCCTTGGAACACTGCATGATCTTTTCAAGTTATGGGTGAGGGGAAAGGAGAAATTTCTGAAGGGTCAATTGTGGAATACCACTTTTATTGCAAGAGTTTGGTCCCTTTGGTTGGCTCGCAATAGACTGGTTTTCGACAATGTGAGGACTGAGGTATCCGAAATCATATACTTGGTGAAGGTTAGAACTGGTCTTTGGATGTTAGAAAAATTAAGAGAAAAGCCTTGTAGAGTGGAGGACGTGGTATTTAATCTTATGGCAGTCATTCACTGATTTGTAATCTCCTCATGTTGATTTCTCACCGACATGCTAAAGTGTGGCTTTTTGGGTGAAGGGAGCTGAAGCTTTTGGAGTTCCTATTATGTTTCTTTTTTGGGTTTTTGCATATGATTTGAGTTCTCTGCTTTTTCTAGCAGAGAGGGTTTGTTAGGTTTTTCGGTTAGGCTGTCTTAACAAGTGTGGGACATGTTTATTGTACTGTTCTCCCTTTTAATATAATTTTACTCTTTAGCTGGTCAAAACAAAAAAAATTCTAATACAAATAATGTAACACCCCGGTCCGGACCCTAGTAGTAATTACCAAGACTGTAACAACTTGGTCCGAATCCTAGTTGTAACAGCCCAGACTATAACTACCCGTGGAGTGATCTAGCCCAAATTCTAGTATTAGCAACGAATAGACAATGACAACTTAGGTCGCTACATGAACAATGAAAAACTCGAAGTAACCCGAAACCCTAATTTTGACCTGAAAATCCTAAAAGAGATCAAACACTCAGAGGCAAACTCCTAATACTTAGAAAAGTCTCGAAACAGCTTAAATTAAGTAAATAACATAAAATATTAAATAAAAAATAAAAAAATTTCATAATTAAGATACAATGATCATTTTGCTGCTAGTACAGCGAAAAGTCCTAAAAATCTAAATTTGACACATGAACACCCAAAATCAGAAATTTATATACAATTAATTAATAAAATACAAAATAACAACAAAAATGATCAAATTGCCCTTGCATGGCTGCCTACCTAGGAGAATGTGCCCAAAAGCTATTTTTTGTCCTTTTAAGCTTAAAAATGAGAAAAAATATATTAATTAAGTATTATTTTAATCAAATACTTTTTATACAAGTAATATATATAGTAATATAATAATGTAGGTCAATAAAAGTAAATAAATAATTATTTAAAACTTCTACACAATAAATAAGTCAAAAAGTCAATTCTAGTCAAATTAGTTTAATTTCACTTAAAAACCTATACCTATTTAATTAATTGTTATCAAAATTATGACAAATCATGAGAAGATTAAATTAATTATAAATACATTAATATAATAGATTTTAATAGGTTTAGATACCAAAAAGGTACATAAAATTAATATTTTATACATTTTTATTTACAAAAATATACCAAAATACAATTTAAAATCCAATTATATATAAAATCAGCTTTTTAGTCTCCCAAACAACCCTAAACAGCCCCAACCAAATTCCCTTGCTACCATGGTCTGAATATGTCTCTCTCAAATAACCTCCACCTCTCATGCAATCAATGAGAATTGAGAAAATTCAAAGTGTCTACAAATAAGAATGAAAGAAAAAGAAAAAATGAGGAGAGAAGAAGGAGGAAAGGTCTAAAGAGAAGCATTGAAGCTAAGTCCACTTCTTCTTCAACATTTTAAGCATCAAAAGAGGTAAGAAACTCTCTTAAACCTTCTGATATTATCTCTTAAGATACCCCCCAATCCATCTCTATAACAAGCCGTAAAAAATAGAAATGAAGAATAACTAAAAAAATGCGTTGTAGATGCAAATAGTGGATTGTTAGGGTAAGATTGCGCTTTGTATGTGCTTACATGTGTATGTTTTTTAGTTTTATAGCTTGCGTGTATTCTGGAGTTTTGATTTATGTGAGTTTATAACATGCATGCAAAGAAATAACAAAAAAAATCTACACAACATAAGCTAAGCAACCAAAATCCTAAGTAGCCTAATTTTCTGGACTTACTTTCTGCCACCAACTTTAAAACGTCATAACTAATTGTACAAAAATGATCTTAAAGTGATAGTTGTTTCCAGGCCTAGATTGTTGAGTTCTCTTTCACAAAAAAATTAGTTGGAACTGATTTCGTTGCGTAGAACTCCAGATATCTTATTTTTCCCAAAGAGTGTCAGATCTTGACCACTCTGAGTTGCAGACCCAAAAACCCTAAGTTAGATTGAGAACCGAGCTTGGGACAAAACATAAAACTTGTAGAGAACATATTTATCGTTTGGTCCACCAAAAATGAGCCAAAAATATGAACTCTGGATGGGTCAAAACACCTTCCAAAGTCACTGTTAAGGTTTAGTGATTGACAGACCTCTCTATCACACATTCTTGTGAGACCCAAAACCCAACTTTTTAGAATCCAAACCCAACAGTGGTAAACATGAAAACTGTAGCTGATATATTAAACTAAATACTGAGTAAAAATTAGCCCAAAATACCCTCAAATGAGACCCCAAAGGTTTTGAGCATTCCCTGCTGAAAACACATTATGTAGACATTTTTTAGGCTGACTGAACCATTTTTCTAAATTGGTCACAATCTAAAACTTTTTCCCCACAACTTGCCCTAGCACAAAACATGAAAGTTGTAGGGGACACCTTAAATTATAACCTAACCAAAAATAAAACCTAAAGTCCCTGAATTGATACCCCAAAATCGTGGCCAACAGAGGCCCAATGTCTATGTTTTCTTTGTAAACTGCTGAACGATTTTTACTAAAATAAAATAAATGACCTTTTTACCATAGGAACTGACCTTGGTGATAAATATGTATGTTATAGTAAATATTTTTATCTAATTGGTGTTAAAATTTTAAAAATTAAATCAATGACTAAGTATTTCAAAATGTTGTCGCAACTTTAAAACTAGCAATTAAACTTGTACCTAAAATTGGTTAAGTATTCAAATGGTGTGTTACTTATGAGACTTGAGTATGTGAATCTTATATGAATTTTGTGAGTAATTAGTGTATGAAAATGATGCTTTTGATGAAATGAACTAGTGCTAATGGTTCAATTCTATGTCGTTTAAATTGTAGTTATGCTTCGCATAATTGTACTTGATGCTTTAGCAAGTTGTATCATGTGCCCTATCATATTTATACGCCATGCCATGATTAATTGCACACAAGAAGCATGTTGCACACCATGAACATTCACATATTGCATCTTGAATTATCAGAGTCCTTTTGTATCTTTCAAATTGGGTCGGGTGACACGAAAATCATTTATTCAGTGGCTGTGGAACTAGGACGTCCCTAGTTGCCATATTTGAAATAAAATGGTAGATTATTTATTTTAAAAATAGAGGTTTAGGCAACATGGGTTCGTCACTATCTTTAATTAGACTTTGGGTTGACACCTAATGAGTATCCTTGTTCTTAAAGTGGGACTGGTCGAACTGGTCAAACTAGAATAAGGATGGGTAAAATTGGATAAAAGTCGGTTCCCACGCCGTTGCCATTAAGTAAAATAACTGTGGTTTAAAGCTCGACAATGCATTTACTATTTGCAACGAGGCGAGAATAGGTTCGGTGATAAGAGCCATCAAGTCTACTATGTAATTCCCAGCATGAAATTCATGATACTGTTCTGAAAGTACTTTGGGTTAGAAAATTACATTACATTCATCTGCATCATGCACCCGCACAACTGTTCTTATATGTGCTTGTCCTGTTGAAAATGATAAATTGTCTATATCTCTGTCCTTTAAAATTCATTGGGTATTATACGATATGTATTGTAGGATATCTTATTGTGAGTTTGTTAGACGATTTAGAAAATTTTCTTTTGGGCTCCGGCTCATGGCATTCGTGCCACTGGTAAAGAAGGAGGAATTTTTTAGGAAGGCATGCTCGTTGAAGAAGAAGACTACGAAGAAGGGGAAGAGTGGTAGGATCCAGTTAACCTCAACGACGCAGCTTGAAGACGTAGGATATTTACTTTTTTGATCTTTTTGTTTTCCACGGATATAATGTAACTTTTGTTAAGCTTTCTGGATGATTGTAATTATTAAGTATTTGGAGCAACTTTGAATTGTTAATAATGTAGTAGTTATCTTATGTATTTATGAATGTTTGGCTAGAATATGTTCTTTATTTATAGTTACATATGTCCCGATATGCCTGGGGAACGGGGTGTCATAGTTGGTAACAGAGCCTAGGTTTAGTGAACTTTCAGGCCTTGAAAAATGAGAGATCGCGAGTTATGTAGTATAAAAACTCTGTAGAATGTCTGTACTATTAACTTATCACATATAATTTTAACAACCTAAAATCTTTACCTTAGGATTTTCTCTATTTTTCTTCCTTTAGGATGACGTTCGACGCATAGCTGACTGGGGAACCGTGGGCAGCACCGGAACCTGAAGACCTAGATCCCGAAGAAGACCTAATAGACATGTTTTCGTTAGCAGGGATGTTTTCGGACGAGTGGCCAACTTAAGGAGAGGAAGAGGTCGAGAAAGTAGGAGCAAACGAGAAACCCAATGTAGTAGGGGACGATGCGGACTTCAGAGCAGATGATAAGGAGGGACTTGAGGACGACAATGAGAACGAGGAGCAAGCCATCGCCTTCTTTTATGCCCGAGTATTCCTCAAAATGACAAAGAGGTGGAGGAAACTGGAATCTTTCCCTCGATTTATAGGCCCGATAAAGGTTCTAGGAAAACACGATGAAACAGCATACCGAATGGAAGTACCGCAAGTGTTTAAGGAGTGACTCGGAGATTTGATAAAGACCCGATGGCTGCAGACAACAATGTTGAGAGATAAACGAGGGATTGTTGATCCACGCAGCTCAGATATCAACTTCAATTATCTGAAGACTTATGAAGAGGTACCAGTGGCTATCACAGAAAGAGCTCTAGAGGGCCAGGGAACATTTGGTACGTAGAGGTCTAGTGGCGTTGCTACGGCATTTATGAAGCGACTTAGGAACGCGAGGCAACTGTTCGCCACTTTTATCCGTATTTGTTTATTTAGGTTTTAGTACGCTAGGCGCTGTACTTTTTCTCTTGTTTGAAGGTTGCGTGTATGCTATGTGAACTTTTTGAGAACCTTGTACCAGTTACCTGTTGAATAAAATGAAAATATTCGTTGTTAAATTCTTTATAAACTATCTCAAAATCATAAGTTATCTCATAATCTCAAACTAAAATCTGTAATACTCAAAAAGAAAAAAAGAAAAAAAAGGAAAGCAACCCCCTAATCTCGACACTCTCTTAAATAGTCAATAGACAGTCAAACTACCGACAAGTTGACTAACCCCTAGATGACAAAGCACTCGGAGTATCATAAGTTTTGAAGGAACGTCATTAAAACCCCGTAATTTCACCCTTATAAGTTTCTTTTCCCTTATATAAACTCCTACACTGGTTAAAATTCTTTTCTTATCTTTCCTTCTAATAGCACGGTCCTCAACAATGCTATCCAGTAACATTCGTAGGTAATCCTTCACCACCATTCATTTCCTGACTTCAATACTTTGTCCTACTGAAGCAATTTTGTGAACTCTTAAAATCCTAACCTAGGGAGTTGACTTGGATACTTGAATTGAAATACGTTAGGCCGACGTAATTTCAGGATAAATATCTATTTTGGCTACCCGTTGCTTAAACATACCCCCCGTTGCTTAAACATACCTTTTGTCAGAGTCTGATGTTGCACAGAATAATCTGAGAATCACCTCTGTAATTTTCATTAATTGCTAATCTCTTGACCTCTCAACCCGAGTCAATGATAATTACTTTAACTATGACCCCATGCCATTGAACCATCTGGGAGTCCACCCTAAGATATTCTAATCCCAGCAGCATCTCGTGCTTATACCATTTGAAATCCTCAGCCAAACGCTTATCTAGTCATTGCCGTGTGGTCACCTTCTCTGAAACCAGTAAGATTGAGCTGATCATCCTTATCAAACTCCACGTGTGTTTTTCCCGGTAATCCTCAAAACCTTGCCCTGCAGATCTGTGAGTGACTACGACGAACGACAGGATAGTACATTATTAGGCTTCAACGCTTTCACGGAAGATTAGGATAATGCACGGAACCCTCTTAACGCATCTTCAAATCGTGAGGTAACCTTTCCTCAACATTATGACTCAAAGTATCGTCAACGTCCGTGTTTAACGAAGTTTTGAAGACTGAGACTCCCGACTGCAAGAATGGTTAAATAAGAGTTTACTCAACTGATTACACATTTTCAAAGGACCCGACAAATAGAATTATACCATCAACAACCTACAGTTAGAAACAACAGCTTCACACTAAGGGACTTATGACATCACTATGTGACAAAGTTTAGACTTTTCCAGACTAGTTCACAGTGGACCCACACATCCAATAAATCGGGAAACAAAGGATCCGTGCTGACGGTAGAGAAGCCAAAAATAAGAGATCGTCTCAAGCTCAGAATGTCCTTAGTATGCAAGTAACAGAAGAGTATCTGTACGCATCAATATTCACGTAAGCCTTTTAGAATTTGAATCCTGCCATCCCCACCTCCAATAAAGAATTTTGACAACAATCATGAGCATCGGGACTCGAATGGGGAATTGACCATCAAACCACAATGGATCATGTGACTCAATATTTATCTCAGATATACCTTTTATCCCATTCAATTTCCTTAAAGTGACCAACCACTAGAGAAAAATGACCTAGTTAATGGACGAGACCTCCAAACCCTGCATACCAGTACGTGAAGGACAACGGCAGAAGCCAAGAGAAACGATACAACACTTGGAAAGACTGGAATAGAAACAAAAGTATATGATTATAGACTTCATCACCAAGATCGTCAAAGATTGCATCAGGAGTATAACGATATTTGAGTTACAATAGGTCGTCTCATCAAAAATCACTCACTTTCATTTGGTTAAACCTCACGACACATAGGAAGCTACAAGAAAAAGAACACCCGTAAAATACGCGCCAACATAAGTTCTCTACTATATCTAATCAAAACCCGCATCTCGCCTAGCTGTCTAAACACCCAATTTTGAATCATCAAAAGTATGCTAAGAGTATGAATAAGGAAAATTAAAGGAAGCTCTTATCTTCGGTCCAGACCTGCTTACAATAAACAGCTCCCGTGCTAGCTTTTACTACCATATAGGGATTTGTGAGAGCACAATACTGCGAGATTATCAATATACGAAATAGAAATAGAAAATAACTAATTGGTCGAAATAGATCTCTGCTAGTCAACAAAGTGAGACTCGAAATGTAATAATAGAAATTCATATAGAACTCAAAATAGTAGCCCTGCGTTGACAATCTACGGTAAAGAACGATAGAATCTCATTGAAAAAGACTTTTTATATTAACAAACAGATTGAGTGTTATGCTTTTACCTTATAAGTAGAACTAACTTTATCAAATAATTCGATGACCCTTTTTCCCTTTTCTCTTCCCTGAAGATGGTGGAACAAGAACAAAACCACGAGAGCTAAGTGAGACTAAATGAAATCGAGGAGGAAGTAGACATCTCGAGCCTAGCATGAATCTTGCAAGATCTAGCAGCTAATTTGGATCAAACACAAGAAAAGACACCCTAGGAAGGATCATGGTATTTATCGAACCTAAGAGTACAAAATATCCCAGTACCTGAGAAGAATAATTTTTCCTGAACAACTGAAGTTTGGATTAAGGCCACAAAGCAATAACAACCAATAGTAAGGGCTTGTTACAGGTGTAACCAGCCAGAACATGAGATGATGCACTACCCGATGAGAATTAGAAAAGATAATCAAGGAGGACCACTGAGAAACAAAAGGGGATTTGTTACCAAAAAGCCGTACCACCCTACCAATAAACCAAGGCTAGTAACGAGTTGACCTTCAAAGGTAAGGCTCTGCTATGAATGCAGTCAACCCGGGCACAAAAAGTCACAATATCCGCAGTTAGGACAAAAGGACTGGGAAAATCAATGGCAACAATGGAAACAACCGCAACCTCAATCGGGAGAGTGCCAATGACCTATCCAAGCTGCCAGGCCTATTATCAATTGGCAGAGTGAGAAAGGAAAATCACCCCTCGATAGGAACCAAAAGCCTTAAGAGGACCCTAGCAACGGAGCAAGACTGAAAAACACCAAGAATGGCAACAACAATCGACCAGTGGGAGAAGCAAGTGGTTTGAAAAAGGTAGTGCAACTTGACCAACCAGAGAGTGATGAGTGGAGTGTCCGCTATTCACAGGAGACAAACTCAACAATCTATTTCAATTGCAATAAGTTTGAACATAAGAAGTTTGAATGCCCACTATCAAGGGGAAGAAACTATAATATGCGTAAAAAGGGAACGAGCAGTTCAAGAAGGATGATACAACTCGACCAATAAGAGAACCAATGGACAAGAAGCTCACCTTCAAAAAAGAAAAAGGAATATTTGTTAATGATTAGAGGTACATCCGAATCCGCAAACTCTAAGATATACGTTAGTTAAACTTCTTACGTTGTGGCTTTTAAGATAGCTCTAGTCAGACAACCCCTTCGCCACGGATAAGCAATGTGACCTTTGAGAATTGTATAGTTATCGGTCTAAGATGTTAGCTAGACAAAACAAAAATAGCTCAAAGTGATAATCGCAATAGACTAACCTTATCCATATCCTCAATAAAGAACGACTCAAATAAACGAGGGCACAACTTCAAAGAAAAGAGATGCAAGTGATAACCATCCACACCCTTTCGCATGAAATTTCGAGGATGAAATTTATTTAAATGGGGCAAATTGTAACACCCCGGTCTAGATCCTAATAGTAACCACCTAGACTGTAACAACCCGGCCCGAATCTTAATTGTAATAGCCCAGACTATAACTACCTGTGGAGCGATCTAGCCCAAACCCTAATATTAGCAAAGGATAGACAATAAGAACTTAGGTCATTACATAAACAACAGAAAATCCTAAGTAACCCGAAACCCAAATTTTAACCCAAAAACCCTAAAAGAGACCAAACACTTAGAGAAAAAACCCTAGCACTCAGAAAAGACTCGAAACAACTTAAATTAAGTAAATAACATAAAATATTAAATTAAAAATAAAAAATTTCCATAATTAAGGTAAAATGACCATTTTGCCCATAGTACAGCAAAAAATTCTAAAAATTCAAATTTGACACATGGACATCCAAAATTAGAAATTTATATATAATTAATTAATAAAATATAAAATAACAACAAAAATGACCAAATTGCCCTTGCATGGCCGGCCACCTAGGAGAATGTGCCCAAAAAGCTAATTTTTGCCTGTTTAAGCTTAAAAATGAGAAAATATGTATTAATTAAGCATTATTTTGACCCAATACTTTTTATACAAGTAATATATATAGTAATATAATAATGTAGGTCAAAAAAAGTAAAAAAAATAATTATTTAAAGTCTCTATACAATAAATAAGTTAAAAAGTCAATTTTAGTCAAAGTAGCTTAATTTAACTTAAAAATCTACACTTATTTAATTAATTGCTATCAAAATTATGATAAATCATGAAAAAACTAAATTAATTATAAATATATTAATATAATAGGTTTTAGTAGGTTTAGATACCAAAAAAGTACATAAAATTAATATTTTATGCATTTACATTCACAAAAATGTACCAAAATACAATTTAAAACCCTAATTAAATACAAAATCAGCTTTTTAGTCCCCCAAACAGCCCCAGCCGAATTCCCTTGCTTCCATGGTCTGAATATGTCTATTTCAAATAACCCCCACCTCTCATGTAACCAATGAGAATTGAAAAAATTCAAAAATTATACTTATATGTAATTATTATGTTTCCATTTTAATTTTGTTATAAATAACACACCAAACACTCCTTATCCCACTACACATTCAGCTGAGAGAAGGTGAGGGAGGGCCACCATAAAAATTCTAAGTGTCTACAAAGAAGAAGGAGAGAAAAATAAATAAGGGGGAGAGAAGGAGGAAAAGTCAAAGGAGCAGCATTGAACCTAAGTCCACTTCTTCCTCAACATTTTAAGCATTAAAAGAGGTAAAAAACTCCCTTAAACCTTCTGATATTTTCCCTTAAGATACCTCTCAATCCATCTCTATAACAAACCCTAAAAAAAAAGAAATGAAGAATAACTCAAAAAAAGGCGTTGTAGATGCAAATAGTGGATTGGTAGGGTAAGATTATGCTTTGTATGTGCTTGTATGTGTATATTTTTGAGTTTTATAGCTTGTGTGTATTATGGAGTTTTGGTTTATATGAGTTTATAACATACATGCAAAAAAAACACATCAAAATGTACACAACATCAGCTAAGCAACCAAAACCCTAAGTAGCCTAATTTTCTCGACTTACTTACTTTCTACCACCAACTTTAAAATATCATAACTAATTGTAGAAAATTGATCTTAAAGTGATTTTTGTATCTAGACCTATAGTTTTGAGTTATATTTCATACAAAATTATTTTGATGTGATTTCGTTGGGTAAAACTACAGATATCTCATTTTTGCCAAAGAGTGTCAAATCTTGACCATTCTAAGTTGCAGACCTAAAATCCTAAGTTAGAGTGAGAACCGAGCTTGGGTCAAAACATAAAACTTGTAGAGAACATATTTATCTTTCGGTCCACCAAGAAGGAGCAAAATATAGGAACTCTGGATGGGTCAAAACACCTTCCAAAGGCACTGTTGAGGTTTAGTGACTGATAGACCTCTCTGTCACACATGCTTGTGAGACCCAAAACCCAGCTTTTTAGAAGCCAAACCCAAATGTGATAAACATGAAAAATATATCTCACATATTAAACTAAATACGTAGCAAATATCAGCCCAAAATACCCTTGTATGACACCCCAAAGGTCTTGAGCATTCTCTTCTAAGAACACATTATGCAGACCTTTTTTAGGCTGACTAAACACTTTTTTTAAATTGGCCAAAATCTCAAACGTTTTCCACAAAATTTACCCTATCACAAAACATGAAAGTTATAGGAGACACCTTAGAATAAAACCTCACCAAATATCAAACCTAAAGTCCTTGAATTGATGCCCCAAAATCATGTCCAACAGAGGCCTAATTTCTATGTTTTCTCTGTAAAATGCTGAAGGATTTTCACTAAAATAAAATAAATGACATTTTTAATGCTTATGATGAAATAAACTCGTGCTAATGGTTCGATTCTATGTCGCTTAAATTGTGGTTATGCTTTGCATAATTGTACTTGATGCCTTAGCAAGTTGTATCATGTGCCCTATCACATTTATACACCATGCCACGATTAATTGCACACAAGAAGCATGTTGCACACCATGACCATTCACATATTTCATCTTAGATTATCGGAGTCCCTTCGTATCTTTCAAATTGGGTTGGGTGAAAGATATGTAACACCCCGTTCCCTAGTTATGAGTGTTATCGGAGTCCCTTATTATGAATCGTTATGACCCATGAATCGTTATAACCCATATCTTTCATATCTTTCATGACTCTGAATCGGAGTCCCTTCGTAACTTTCATATTCTGGCTGAACACTCATGAATCGTTATGACTCTGAATCGGAGTCCCTTCGTATCTTTCATATTCTGGCCGAACACTCATGAATCGTTATGACCCATATCTTTCCTCTTAACTTATACCCAATGGTAACCCGTTATGAGTCTTACCATTAATCTTATTTGTGGCACCCCGTTCCCTAGTTATCTTATGTATTTATGAGTGTTCGGCCAGAATATGTCCCTTATTTATAGTTACATATGTCATAACACGTCTAAGGAACGGGGTGTCACAAATAAGATTAATGGTTTTTTAATTGTTGACTTTTTAATATTGTAAGCAATAAAAAATAAAATTATCACAATTGGGTATAAGTTAAGAGGAAAATGAAGCCTGCTCAAAAGAGAATTTGGTACTTGTGAGCAACTCACAACATGAGGTGTTGTGAACATAAATAAAGTTCACTCAGGATCTCGCAATTTGATCAAAATGAACTCATAAAGTCGGTAATCCATGTAAAACATTAGGTCAATTCGGCATTTTTTTTGATATCTCAGGGTCTTCGGGCCAGCTAACGTGTAAATCGACTAATTCCTAGAGGACCAGTCTCACCGCCAACTTGCGAGGTCCCAATTAAAGTTGAAACAAAGTCTCGTATGGACTTACCCTAAAGAATTAATAGCACTTAAGAGGTTTCAAATTTGAGACTTATGAGGGAGCAAATCCCTAGTCCCAAGCCTCGATAACCACGCCAACTCCTTGGGGTTGTTAATCGGGCAATGTTAACCATATGACCCAGGTACATTCATTTTATAGATTATTCTCAAAATTTTATATGTAAATTAATTTTTTCAAAACAAACATGCTCTGATCATATAAATAACGATAATCAATTGACTTAATTTTTTTTTGCATAAATTACCCACTTGACGAATTCAAGAAAATAAACGATTCAGATCAAACTATGAAATCCCTAAATAAAACTAATTAATTTGTGCATACAACACCCCATAGCTTTGAGCAACTCACAACAAGTACCCAAATCCCTCAAAATACCATTCTAATAGCTATATTATCATGAAAATGGATTAGAGAACTGTCTGCAAGCAGACTGACTATTGAATACATACATATATATATATATATGTGTGTGTGTGTGTGTGTGTGTACCCATTTAAAGTCAATATATACAAAGTTGGCATGTATTAGTTCCGCAAGAGTTGATTGCTCTTAAAAGATTTTTAACTTAAACTTTTAAAAGAACAAATTATATATTGAATCTCATGCTTTGACCATCATATCAATCTTTTGAGTTATTTCAACTGCAAATCTTAAATAACCGTGTTCACATCATTGATTGTTATTAGGACAACAAGATAGCATCAACTATGAAAGTTGGTGTTAAAATTTTACCAAAAATCATGAAAGTTGTAGGGAACACCTTAAACTAAAACCTCACAAAAAATCAAACCTAAAGTCCTGAATTGATGCCTCAAAATCGTGGTCAACAGAGGCCTAATTTCTATGTTTTATCTGTTAAATGCTGAAGGATTTTTATTAAAATAAAATAAATAATCTTTTTACCTTAGGAACTGACCTTGGTGATAAATATGAATGTTATAGTAAATCTTTTTATCTAAGTGGTGTTAAAATTTCAGAAATTAAATCAATGTCTATGTACTTCAAAACGCTGTCGCAACTTTAAAATTAGCAATTAAATTTGTACATAAAATTGGTTAAGTGTTCGAATGGCGTGTTACTTATGAGACTTGAGTATGTGATTCTTATATGAACTTTGTGAGTAATTAGTGTATGAAAATAATACTTATGATGAAATGAACTCGTGCAAGCAGACTGACTATTGAGTACATACATACATATATATATATATATATATATATATATATATATATATGTGTGTGTGTGTGTG
>JAOTRH010000010.1:5322144-5368633 GCA_034768845.1 Heliamphora exappendiculata | reverse complement strand
ATCTTAGTGATGTGGGATCCCAAGGTTCTGGTAAAAGAAAAAGTACATTTTGTTTCTTTTTCCATATCTTGCTTGTTTAGGAAAGTTGTGAATGACTTTAAGTGGATTTTTTCAGGGGTCTATGGTCCCTTAGAGTCTAGTGAGATGGCATGTTTGTGGGAGGAGCTCGCTTTGGTGTCAACTTCTTGGAGGATTCCTTGGTGTGTGGGTAGTGACTTCAATGTCATTAGATTTCCTAACGAGAAGTTCAGTTGACTTGTGAGTATATCAGCAATGCTATGAGAGGTTTCTCAAACTTCATCTCTAAGGAATCTTTATTTTATTTTCCCCTAGAGGGAGGCAGGTTCACTTGGCGTAATAGCCCCTCTATGTTCAGAATTGATAGATTTTTTATCAGTCCAAATTAGGAGAGCACTTCTCGAATGTTTGTCAATCTTGCCTTCTCGACCTATTTGGGATCATCTCCCTTTACTGCTTTATTGCTATGGTCTTTTCGATGCCCCTTCCCCTCCAGCATTGAGAATGCGTGGCTTAGGGAGGGTTTTGATGTAGTTGTGGTGGGATGGTTTTTCTGTGCATGGTTGTCCAAGTTTTATCTTGCTAAGAGATTGAAATTGTTAAAAAGAAAATTTGAAGACATGGAACAAGGAAGTGCTGAGGAGGGTTGAGGTGAGATTCTCTATATTACTACACGACATTAGAGCTTCAGATGATAAGGTTGGGCAAGAGGGTTTGTCTACTACAACATGAGAAGGCTAGTGAAAAAGAAAGTGATGGGGAGGCTTCCTGTTTCATAGGCAATTAGTTGGAGGGAGGAAGCTCGCTCCCTTTGGCTCAAAGAGGGAGATAGTAATACTAAGTTATGTCACCGGGTGGCTAATGCGCATAATATAGTAAATCATATTGAGAGGATTGTTCTGGATAAGATGGAACAGTCGGAGGAGCAAGACGTATAAGCTAATATAGTTAATTTTTACCAAGACCTCTATCCTGAGCAAGATGTGTGTAGACCATGCTTGAATCATCTTTATTTTGCTTACATTGACGCGAAGGACCTCTTGTGGCTTGAGCTACTGTTCTCTAAGGAAGAGGTGAATGAGGCCCATAAAAGCCTCGATGGGGATAAAGCTCTACGCCCTAATGGGGTTTCATCGGGTTGTTGACTTGTGGGTAGGGATGTAAGCTAAACTGAAAAGGCTAAACTGATCGACCGAACCAGCCGAAAATACCAATTTCCAGTCAGTTTGTTTTCCTTTACCGGTCTGGGCGATTTTGGTTTTAGGAAGTTTTTTTATTACCAATTCAGTGGTCGGTTCCACACAATTCGAAACTGATATCAACCGAACCAACTGATTAGAAATCTTAGCCTTTCGAGCTATGCCATGAGTTAGTCACAACCGTCCATATTAGGTCTTTTCACTTTGTGTCTAAGAATTGAGAAGGCTCCAGAAATTGTTTTTCATTTCATTTTTGCAATCAACGCCGCAACCCGCAGCGAAGCAGCCTCAACCAACAGCGAAGCAGCCTCTCCGTCAATTGACCACCTCCTCCTTGCTCGGTGACTCCACAACCTCCCTGATGGAAATCACACAAGACCTAAAATTCAACGCACATATGCCAGACGGGGTCGAAATATTTGATTTACTTACATTGTTTAGACTTTATTTATGGAATTCTCCTTGTCTTGTGGAATTTGGTTATATTTCCACATCCCTTTATGGACAGATTTGATCATCTTTCTATATTGGGTAAATTATACTGACCTCCCCTGAAATTTTGATCAAATACAATCAACTCCACTTTTTTGGATAAACTACACTGACCTCCCTTACTGACTGAAACATTGTTACATTGACACCCCTTACTAGTTAACGCCGTTAGGGTTCCGTTTGTGTCATTAAATTTGTTCCAATTTTGCCCCTCAAATCAAATCTTTTTTTTTATAAAGTTTATAAAACAATAATTCTTCAGTTTGAATTCCCAAGAGTAATTTACCGACGATCGAAACCGTTCACTAGCAGCGTTAGATCGTCAAAAAGGTAGTGAACGTTGTCGATCGAGAAATAATTTATATTTTACAATTGATTGTGAGTGTAATAGCTCAAAAAGAAAGAAAGAAAGGAAGAGGAAGAACGGGCGTCGCACCCGCACCCCCCACTGCCGCACCTTTCGCCAACGCCACACCCACACCGTCGCCACCTCCGTTGCCAGTCACCGCCACCGTCGTCCACACCTGTCCTCTCGTGGTGTGGAGGAGAGAGGAGAAAACGGGAGAGTAAAAAAGATTACCGAGAGAGAGAGAGAGGAACAGGAGAGGGTGAGAGAGAAATTACGGCGGCGAACGGTCCTGGACGGCGGAGGAGTCGCCGGCGGTGGCGACGGTCCTGGACGGCGGCAACTGGCACGGCGGTGGAACGAGAGAGAGAGAGAGAGAGATGAGATTTGGGAGCGACGGTCCTAGACGGCGATGACAACGGTCATGGACAACGACGACTGGCACGGCGGCGGACTGGCACGGCGGCGAATGGCACGGCCTTCTTCCTCACTACTACTACTACTACTACTACTACTACTTCTTCTTTTCTTTTCTTTTCTTTTTGTTTTTTTTTTAACCCTAACAAGAATTAATGCTTGGGGATAAAATTGTCTTTTTATTAATTCCGTTAACGGCGTTAACTGTTAAGAGATGTTAGTATAATTTGTCGAAAAAAGTAGGGTTGACTGTATTTGACCAAAATCTCATGGAAGGTCAGTGTAATTTACCCTTCTATAGTTTTTGATTTTGTGTTCGGCCTATAAATAAGAGGTGTATTATTGTATTAAGCAGATTATTGAAGAATAAGAATTGAGTTTTGATTTTAAATTGTAGTTTAGAATTTAATTTCTATTCATTTTTAGTTTCTAGTTCCTAATCGCCAGCCGTCCGGCATCACTCTCCTTAGACCTCTCACCTTAGTCCTCAACGGCCAAGGCAAAACTACACAACGGTTTTCACTTTTCCACCATCGGCAGTCGCCGCCGCTGCCGCCTGTTTTAGATTTGACTATTGATGGCTTGAGCACTCCACTCAGTTACAAAAGTACATGGTGATTTTCTTTTTTCTTTTTTTCCTTTTTTTGTATGTTGTTCTAGTGGTCTTTGCAAATCACAACTAGTCAACTAGTGCACACTACTTTCTGCTCCTTCCTATCATTCACTCCGCTGCATATTGCTTATGGATACATGGTCTGTTCACAGCTCATTTTTGGGGCAGTGATTTTGCTTGTGTTGGAACATTTAACTAATTTTGTAGTCGAACCCACCACTTTGAAATGTATCCATTTACTTGTGTGATGTATATACCTACTTGTGTGATGTAGTCAAACCCACCACTCTGAAATGTTGGAAGCTGGAACCTTTAACTAATGGATACATGGTCTGTTCACAATTATAGACTTACACATCTTGCTAAATTACTGAAATGTATTATGTATCCATTTACTTGTGTGATGTATATATTTTCTCATGTGGGGAGTTAGGGAGGAGACATGGCATCCAATTTCTATGGTTTTTTGTAATTACCACATCTAGAATTTCTGATTTACCTTTATTTATTATTATTGTAGATGGATATTACAAGTGAAAGTCCTTCTCAATCCAAGGATGAGGTTACTACTATTAAAGAAATACCTGATGCCACAAGCCAGGTGAGTGACAACCCTACTATTAAACCTGGTGGCTCTAGGAAAAGGTCCAAGGTCTTGGGACCATTTCAAAAAAATGAAGACTGAAGACGGAAAATCTAGACCTTCTTGTAACAATTGTGGTGCTAATTATGCATTATGCATGTGATATTAAATTAAATGGAACTAGATATATGTTAACTCATTTGGAGTCACAATGCAATAAGTATCCGCACAGAAATGTGGATAAAACTCAACAAACTTTAGGCTTTCAACCTAAACAAAAATCAGGAGGGGAAAACTGGTGGACATCTTGTCCCAATTAGTTTTAGCGTGGAAGCTTGTAGAAATGCTCTTGCCCAAATGTTAATAGATGAGTTGCCTTTTAGATTTGTAGAGGGTGAAGGGTTTAAGAAGTTTCTGCATATTGTGCAACCGAAGTGGTTAAAAATTCCTTCTTGCGTTATGGTTGAAAAATATTGTTATTGTTAAGTCACCAATTGTTCCAAAAACTTAAACGGTTAGGAAATGGCCCAACAATGTATATCAAGCTACCCAACATTTCCCCTCACGTGCGACCATGTCTCGCACATGGAGAGGCGAACAAACTAAACGGGTGCACCAGCACGCGGAGTGCACAATAACAAATATAACAGGAAAACACATCACGAGACTTGAACCCAATACCTCATTGAACTAGAGCTCTGATACCATGTTAAGACACCAATTGTCCCAAAAGCTGCTTAGATGTTAGGAAATAGGCCTAATAATGTAAATCAAGCTATCCAACAATTATAATCTTTACCTGAAAGAAAAAAGTAAATTAAAGTGTGCTCTTCGAGGTCAATGCATTTGCTTAACTACGGATACTTGGACATCTTTTCAAAATTTGAATTACATGTGCCTAATAGCACACTTTGTTGATAGTGGTTGGAAACCACAAATGCATTCTAAGCTTTTGTTTAGTTGAAAATGACAAGAGTGAGACTCTTGATAGGAAAATTAAAATGTGATTTGCTTGATTGGAGAATAGAGAAGATACTATGACAGTTGGCAATGCAAGTTCTACTAATGAAGTGATTCAATTTCTTAAGAAGACAAAATCGGAAGAGTACTATTTTGAATCATGAGTTTTTGCATATGAGATGTTGCCGTATCTTGAATCTCATTGTTTGTGATGGTTTGTGCGAAATGGATAAGTCAATTGTAAAAGTGCGCAATCCTGTGAGATATGTTAAATCATCTCCATCTCAATTGGCAACATTTAAGTTATGTACCAAGAAAGAGGAATTTCATGTAAAAGTTTACTAGTTCTTGATGTGCCATCGGATGGAATTCAACATACATGATGTTGGAAAGGGCTAAAAAATTTCGGAAGCCTTTTGAACGACTTGAAGGAGAATATTTGAATTTCATCAATAGTTTAGGCTAGGGTGAGAATGAAGACGATGTGATTAGGGATGACGACAATAGTGGGGAGGAAAAACAAAAAAGTAAGGCGTGGGGTGCTTCGATATCATTGAAAAGGCAGTTACCATGTGCATCAAGCACATCTATGATTTTGGGGAAATAACTATGAAAGGAGTTGGCTTGGTAAGAAAAAAGTAAGGCGTGGGGGGCTCCATTAGATGAAGATTGGAACAAGTAGATTGTTTGTGAAATTTCTTAAACTTTTTTATGATGCCACAATGTGGTTTTCATGATCTTTGCAAGTGACCTCTAATGCCTTTTTTATGGAATTCATTTTAATTAAGAACACAATTGACATTTTTTGTAAAAATGGGGATTTGTTTCTAAGTGTAATGGCGGTGGACATGAAAGGTAAACTTGACAAATATTGCGAAAATTTTGAGAAGATGAATATGTTATTTGTTGCAGTGGTTCTTGATCCTCGTTACAAATTGAAATATATGAAATATTGGTTTGGACAATTGTATTTGTATGACAATGCCATGGCTAAAGATTTAACAAACATTGTCAAGGAAGCATTGATTAAATTTTATGATTGGCATGTTGAGAATGATGGAAGTACAAACTGTACACGATCAAAATTAAAGTAATTCATCACAACAATTGAATTTGAAGGGGATGAGCAAGATTTTCCAGACATGTTAAAATATCAATTTAGGAAGCATTTGGAGAAAGAAGATGGCATGGGAGGCAAGTTAGAAGTAGAAAAGTACTTGGGTGCGACTAGTGAAGTCGATTGTGACAGTTTTGATATTTTGGGTTGGTGGAAGCATAATTGTTCTAGATACCCATGCCTTTCCCAAGTAGAACGGGTTATCCTTGCAATTCCAGTATCTATAGTAGCTTCTAAATCTACATTTAGCACAGGAGGTCATATTCTTGATCATTTTCGTAGTAATTTGTCTCCAATTTTGGTAGAGGCTATGAACTGTACACAATTGGATTCGATCATCATCTACCTCTATTAGCCTTCGAGATTCTATGAATTATGTGGAAGAAGTTGACTCGGGTACTATAAACTAATTTCTTTTCTTTGTTCTTTTGGTTATCGTATTTTCTCATTAATTTGGGTTAAACTTTTTGTATAAAATTAACTCTTTTTTTCCATCTTCAATTAGAACTTACAGAGGCAAGCTCAACGAAAACCACATTTATTGAGGATTAATTGTGTTAACAGCATAATGGTGAGTTCTATTTTTTGTACATACCATTTTATCTTTTTTAATCTCCTTGCATATTGATCCTTATTTTAAATTGTGGTTATTGGTTACAGACATGTTGTTGCTGCCTTTTCATTTCTGTTGGACCACTGGTTGTTGGCAATTGGCATGCTAGCAGTTAGCTACTGCCTACTGGAAGTTTGGAATATCAACTGAAGCTTTTTCATAGATTAAGCTTTTTTTTTTTGGAGGGGGGGGGGAGTTGCTGCAAATTTTGCAATGCTACATTGCTACTGTTCTGTTTTCCCCCTTTTTGAACATTTATTTTTATTATTTTTTTGAACTACTGGAATAACTGGACTGCAAATACTGTGTTTTGAACTTTGAAGTTTGAACTACTGGACTGCAAATACTGTGCTTGAAGTTTTGAAGTTTGAATTACTGGACTACAACTTTTGCAATGCTACAGCGACTGTTCTGTTTTTGAAATTGTGTTTTGAATTTTGTAACACTGCTATCCCCAGCAATGAAGTGAATAACTCCATGAATTTGGTACAATCGGTCCAAACCGACCAAACCAGCCGAGCCAACCGAAGAAACAACTCAGGCGGTCTGTTTGGTTCATTGAGCAGACCAGTCAGAATTGGTTTTGCAAAGTACAAAACTGACTGTTTCGGTTCGGGGAAAAAAATACATCAAAACCGACCAGACTGAACCACTTACACCCCTACTCGTGGGCTATACCAATTGGTGCTGATTAGAGTGCATCGGGTTCTTGAGATGAGAGCAGGAATGTGAGATTACAAGTTAGCCATGCTCTCCACTGTCATGGTTGAGATCCTGGGACTTGGGAGGGCTTTCACCTGGTTTCCACTAGCACTCCCTGGAGTTAGGTGTATTTAGTAACTTTTTAGCTGTCACTTTTGATGGGATGGGCTGTTGGGGGAGAGCTTGTTTGTGGCAGGCTATCTGGGGATGCCTCTCAGAGCACGTGATGGGTCGGTTTGCTGCTAGCTACCTCCAGTATCGATTGGGATTTTCTCAATTGAGTTCCAGTCCCAAATATTCTGATGCACTTTGTGCCTGGTTAGAATGTTGTCACCCCTTGTCCTTTTAGTTTAGTCATTCAAGGATTTTAGCTAAGGAGTTGCGCTTATTGAGGTTCTTGATTGCTTTTGTTTTAATTTGCTGAAGTGTTGTGGCTTAATTTAACATCTAGTTGTTAGGACTTGTCTCATGTGCCCCAATTTGGGTGTCTTGGAGCCTATTTATTCCTCCACTCCTGACTCGTAGCTTTAGTTAGTGGCATCTAGTGGTCATGGCTATGAGGGAGTGTAATGCTACTATGAGCCCCTGAGACTGCCTTGGTATGGAATGGGGGCGAGTTTGAGACTTCTAGTTTGGTTGTTTGTTTTCACACTTATATACAGATTTGACGTAGGTTCCATGCTTGTTGCCTTTCTAGCACCTAGGCCTGACTTTGGTTGAGGATGGTCATAATTGGGTAGCAAATTCATGGGACCTGTATATTTTGTTTACTTTGTGTGTTCTTTTGGTGGATGTTCTGGGAGTTATTTTGTGAACCATCCTTGTGGGTTGGTGCAAAGAATATGGTTTATTTGTGGTTATCCTATACATGCAGATTGTGCATGGACATTTTGTTTAGTTATGCTTATCCATCATGCAGGTTATGCAAGAAAGATGCCGTTTGTTTTGCTTAGGCTAAATTCTCCCCCATTCTATAGAGAGAGTTTGTTTTGGTTGGTTTTTAGTAGTTGAGATAGACATCCCATTGATGGGACATGGTCGTAAATGCCCAGGATATGCCCCTTGTGAACATGTATAATCTTTTTCCTTCTTATAAAACTTACTTACCCCAAAAAAAGGTGGTTGGAAAGGTCATTTCAGTCCCAAAATGCCTTGTTGGGGTCGACAAATGTTTGATGCAATTTTGGTCACTAACAAGTGTGTAGATTGCAAACAGTGGAGCCCTGAGCCTGGGGTTATTTGCAGAATCTTGAGAAGGCTTACGATCAAGTTAATTGAGATTTCCTTCTATATATCCTCCAGAGGATGGAGTTTTGCGAGAGGTGGAGAAATTGGATCTGTACCTGCATTTATACTGTCATATTTATGTTCTAGTAAATGGTGTTCTCAAAGACTTCTTTTCTAGGTCGAGAGGCCCAAGGCAAGGCAATCCTCCTTCATCCCCCGCTTCTTTTTTTGTTTCTTTTCATGATGAAAGCTATGAGTAGGATGATTTATAGAGTGGCTACAGATGGGCATATCAGCGGCTGCTGGGTATTAGGAAAGGCTCTATGGTCTCGGTGTCCCATATGGCTTTTACTAATGATACTATGGTTTTTGTTGGTGCAATTGTGGAAGAGTTATGATTCCCCATATGTATTCTCATTCGCTTTGCAGCAGGCTCTAGTCTTCGGGTCAATCTAGCTAAGAGTGAGGTCATTCCTATGGGGCATCTGCCAAAGGTAGAGGCTCTAGCTGTGAACCTTGGTTGTGGTCTTGTGACTCTTTCTTCTACTTATTTGGGGATGCCTTTAGGTTCCACTTTCAAGTCCAAGGCGGTCCAGGGTCCGGTGATGGAGAGGTTTGAGAAGAGATTAGCTTCTTGAAAGGGTCAATTCGGTTGACCATGATAAAGAACACTCTATCGAGCCTCCCAACTTACTTTATGTCTCTATTCACGATTCCTCTATCAGTGGTTCGTCGGTTTGAGAAGATGATGAGGAATTTCCTTTGGAGGGGTGTGGGTGAGGAGTTTAAGCATCATCTTGTTGACTGAAAATTAGTTCTCTTACCCAAAGAAAAGGGTGGCTTGGGTATAACAAATCTGCCCTCTTTAATAAAACCTTATTAGGCCAGTGATTGAAGATATTAACTTTTGAGAGAGATAGCATTTGGAGAAGAATGGTGGTTGACAAGTATAGGTGCGTAAGGGGAGAGTGGTCTACGGGACCTATTAGAGGTGCTACAAGATGAGAATGTTGGAAAGCATCATGTGGGCATGGCAAGTTATGTTGTCTCAGCTCACTTTTAAAATGGGAAGTGGGGAACGAGAGAAAGGCGAGTTTTTGCAAGACGCCTGTTTAGATTTATTTAGTATTGCGGTGGAGAAGGAAGCCCTTGTGGTGGACTATCGATCTGGAAACTTTGGTGTAAGGAATGCTGCAAGACTGGGAAATTAGCTTTGTGACGAATCCACTAGGGATCATATCTGGTTCTTTTATCCATCCAGATGTAGAGGATTCCTTGATGTGGATTGCCACTTCAAATAGCTAATTCTCGGGGGCGTCACTCTATAGGGCCATAGTTGGCCTCGAGGGTTCCATTTTTCCTTGGTGAAGAGTGGTGTGCCAAGGTCCTCCTAAAGTAACTTGTCTGCTTGGACCGCTGCAAAGGAAGCCATCCTAACTATTGATAATTTGAGGAGAAGGGGCAATACCTCAGTGAATTGGTGCTGCATGAGTAAAACAGTAGGGGAATCAGTGAAGCACTTATTGTTACATTGTTGGTGGCAGTATAACTTTGGATTTTGGTTTTTTCTACCTTTGGAGTTTTTTGGGTGATGCCTCGATCAGTGTTGGAGCTCTTTCCGAGTTAGCATAGGAGTTGCCTGAGTAAGTGCAAGTAGAGGACTTGGAATGTAGTGCTTCTTTGCATATAGCAGTGTCTTTGGAGGGAGAAGAATAGTAGATCTTTTAAGGATGTTGAGTGTTCCATGTTGTCATTGAAAGGAGTAGTGCTCTCAACACTTGTTTTTTCGAAAGAGAGTATCCACTTTGTTAGACTCCTTTATAGATTTTGTGATGGATTTGTACTTTAATGGTGTATAGGTTTTGATCATAAGTTGCTCTTTTTGTCGTTGTATAGAGGTTCTATTCTTAACCTCTTTTTTGTGGAAGTCCTTGTATACGAGAGCTATTCCCTTTATACACTTTTTATAAAATATTAATTATCAACAAAAAAAAAGTGTTCCAAAGTCCTATATTATTAGTGATTTAGTCATGTAGTTGCTGCTACTTTTAGTCATCTACCGCTACTTTTTCCTCTCTCAAACATCTAGCTGCCCTTCAATCTTCATGGTGACTCTAAGAAGTATTGACTACAAAATTTAGATGAAGATGCATTTAGAAAAACTGGGGAAAAAATATATGATGGTGATGATAATGGAAAATATGAAGGCATCAATAATGTCAAACTTTTTGAAAAGGGCATGACAAAGATAAATCAAGTGGAGGAAAAAATTCAAAATTTGAAGAAAGAAGAATTAAAATGTGAAGGTGAAAACGATATTGAAGAAAAAAGAAACATGAAGAGATTATAATTTCAAAAGATCAAGTTGCAGAATTAAAATGACAAAGAAATCAAATCAGATGAAACTAAACCTTGTGTCCCAATCCATTGGGGTTGGCCACAGGAATTGTTTTTTTCCATTATGCTCTATCAAGGGCTATTATGTTCAATTAAATTTAGTAAATGGAAAAAGAGAATGAAGAGAAAATAATTTCCATTCTGTTGAGGATGGAAAGAAGCATATGGAATCAAGAGAAAAAATGGTTTCCACCAAATTTGAAGAAATAGAAATCAACATGGGTTTTTGCACACAAGTATCTTCATGCAACTGATCATTTGGTTGTCAAGACTGCAGAGGGTTATCATCATGCATCCAAAAACTTGCACTATTTGATGCACTGTGATGAGTTACAAATAACTTCTTGTGATTCATCAAATTCATTGTTTAGTGTTGGAATCCATGTTTCTGACACTAATGAAGAAGGTTACCTGGTTACAACTTGTTTGGAACCAAATGAACAGATAATCAACACAAAAGCCTGACCACTGACCAGAATGTGTGGAATCAATAAACAAATTAACAACCCCTCCCACATATTCAACATACTATCAAGGAGGAACATACCTTGCATAACTTAAGGAGACAAGACAAGATCCTCGAACAATCCTCAGTCGTCAAGTTTTCAAAATTGTGCCTACGAAACCACCAAATAAATGTAGTAAACACATCAATTACAATATCTAACTTTTTGCATGTGCACTTATTTCCCATCCTGCAAAGTGGGAAATGGAAAGGGGAAAAAAAGGAAGTAGATAGAAAAATGTTATCATGAAATGACATAAGCACACCTATCGTACACTCCACTATATTGCATAGATGCCCGAGAGTCACTAATCAGTGAGAAGGACTTGAATACTGGGACACACCAAGTTAGCTGAGAAAATCCACATGTATCAATATTTCCGCTGTCACATATCTGCTTCTCATCTGAATCAGTGACAGCAATACACCTCTCAAGCACTTTAATAAGCAGCTGAATAGCACCTTCTTTCAATAACAGTGGCTGATGAGAAATAGTACTTGAGAATTAGATTTTTTTGTCTACCGGATGCTTTTCGGAGAAAGAACATTTAAACATGGATAATTTATTTGAAAAGGAAAAACCTTGGCACGTGGATGTTCCAATAAGAGTGCAAGGAAATCAAGCAATCTATAAACCTGAACAGTGTAAAACAAGTAAAGACAATCAGAAAAATTGAAGAACCCAGACTGAAAAATTAGCAACAGTTGAAATAGGCAGCACCTTGTAAGCATCTGTCTCCGGTAATGAAGATGATTCAGAAATTCCTTCACGAATCAACGAAATTATGGGGCGTACAAGTATTGAAGCATGATCAGCATTAAGGCATGCAATACGAATGATAAACACCCGTAGCATGTCTTGTATGACTACCAACGTCTGATCAACAAAAACTAAATTATCAGAATAACAACAAAATGAAAAATTCTGTAGTCAAAACAATTTTTTTTAACAAAAAAAAGGAGAGAGAATCTGCTTGTCATCTGGTAAAAGGAACTGGATCACTGTGCAGTGGTTTCAACTTCCAGGTAGCCCACTAGAGTTTGAAAACATTGCTCACATAACGGGGGGGCACTAAGCGTAGACATATTGAGGAGGAATCACTTACGCTGACAGCACAATGTAGAATAATCTGTGCAATTTTGTCAAGCTGAGGTGACAATTGGCTCAGCAGGATTGCCAGTTGTTCAGGCTGCAAGTACCAACCAATCTGTCTCTCCTTCTGAGGCCCGAATAATGTCCCAACAGCCAACGTTCTAAGGGCACTCAACATGGGCATTCCATTCTTCCAAAGCCAGAAACCTTCTTCAGGAAGTAAATCATTCTTGCAGTGTCAAATAAAAATAAGGAAAGGGTCAAAGTTTACATTTGGAATAAATTGTCAATCAAAAAACATAGATTTAAATATGAAATAATACACCTCTAAACATGAGGTCCCCGGAGAACCAAGGAAAAGGGAATGTTGAATACCAGTAGACATAGTAAACAGCAGGCCTCCTTCGGACCCAAAGCCAGCAATGAAGTAGCATGAAGACTGCCAACGAGAAAACTGAAGAGACCAGGAGTCCAACCATATACCGGCCAACAAGCAAGTGCTGACACAAGGAGGTGGCATACAGCTTCCAAACCAAGTGCAGAACCAGGATAAGGAGAAGATAATTCTGCTGCACAGGCAGCTAACCTGGGGCTGTGAACCAAGCAATATACCAAATCAGATTCACAAAATATACCATGCTTTACAAATCAAACATATATCAATTCAAAATACCTCATTTCTCGATGCAAATGTAAAAGGGCTTTCATCAGTTTTGTATTCCTGTGCTGCTCGTTGGCTTCCTAAACAGAGCAATCAAATACTCAGTTCAACCAGTAAACTTATGTGGTAATATTATAATACAGTCAACCAGTAATATGAAATCCCAAATAAATTATTCTATAATAGCCATATAGACATGCATAGTCTGAAAAGAAAAAAGAAAATAAAACCAAATAAAGGTTATGCTCCAAAAGAAATTAACCCTGCTGATTTGCACCAAGAACATATTTTCTTCCAAAATTTTGGTTTTGTTAGGTTGTTAACACTTTTCATGAACAACAACAAAAGAGTTCTCTAACATCAAACATTAAAAGGCAAAAAAAGTGCATGCCTCTCCTGCAGCTGCAAGCACAAAAAATACACTAACTAAATCATGTTTGAAGCCCCCAAGTGAAATTCGAAGAAAGTCGGTCCAATCTAAGGCTCGTACCAAATAATGACAACTCTCAAAGCAATAAAGAGGTAATTCGTTGTACTATTCCTTAGTAAATAAATCAAACCAAACTAAATTAAACCTTATGTCCCAATCAACCGGGGTCAGCTACATTAATCCTTGTTCGCTATTACATTCTATCAAGGGTGACAGGGAACATAAAGGATCTCCCTATAGATTATTTATGAATGATCCTAAAGGATATTCAAATTGTGTAGTCTTTACCTATTATGGATTTTTTATTATTATTTAGTATTCCAGAGTTTGCCTTAGCAAGATTTGGTTTGATAGTGTTTGTTTAGATAGGATGATATTATCTTACGGTGGTATTTATATTTTTGTTACTTCAAGAGTTTATTTAAAGACTCTTATGCTTGTATTTTGGATCATTGAATGAATGAAGAAGATTATTTTCGTAGAATTGGTATAGATTCCAAATCAACCCTAGGTGTGGATTCCAAATCAACCCTAGATGTGGATTCCTAGGTTCCTTATATGCAAATTCTTAAAGGCTTGTTCGTGATTATCCTGCATCTACTTGAATCTTGATATCAATGTGGTACCATAGTCAATGATCCCATTTTTATTTTTTTTATTCTTTTACCCCATCATATAGTTTTAAAAAATCATTTTTATTTTTATTTTTATTTTGTTGGTGTATGATGTCTTCATTAAAAAAGGTGAAATTTTTGAAAAAGAAAAAACAAGAGTGAAAAAAAAGGAAAAAAGAAAGAGTGATCATCTTTTTTCCTAGCCAACCCTAGCCGCTATAGCAACCAATCCACCAAAGCCACCAGAACACCAACTCCGGCAAAACTAGTGTAGGCAACCTCCAAAGCCACAACCGGCAACCCCACAATCATTTGCGACGACCACCATCGCTACCACAACCACCTCCGGAGGCCATCATCCCCATCACTACTGCCATTCCTTGAACCCAAGCAACCAGACCTCCATGGCTCCACAGCCGAGTTGGAGCACCACTATTACCAGCAAATCTGGTACCACCAGTGTTAATAACCTCCATAACCTCTCGATGGCCATTGCAGATCGTGACCCAACACCATCATCGCGACCCACAAGACGCAAGTCAAAGTCTCTTCGTCTCCATTCTCATGACCAATCACCATAGATGCCAGCTTCAACTTGAAGCCTAGTGGTCATCACCCATCTACAGCACCACGCCAAACATGGTGTTTCCCGACATTGCCGACCAAAACGTCGTCTTAGAGATTCCACCACCTTCTTTGATCGTCCACAACACCATTGCCGACGTCGAACCACAACAACGCCAACTACGTTCAACACACCATCACCACTATCATCACCGAACAAGTCAACCGCCATCTCTATCGAGCTTCCACTATTTTCATCCAACATCAGTAAGGTTGAACTTCCCCATTTTGTGTTTTAACCCTACTCAATTTATGACTACAACCTCGGAAAAAAGGTTCCCTCTATTTGCAAACTTGCATTGAATATTTATATTCTTTTGAGAATTTCTAAATTTTGATAAAGGTCCATTCATTTTGTGTTTTAATTATTCCTTTTTTCTTTTAAGTCACTATAAGCTACCATAATCCATGTCCGTCTTTTCTCAACATAAACCCACGAGATCCTCTTTATATGATCATATTATGACACGAACATGAAATCATCCGCTTGATAGATCTCAAGATAGGTATCATAATCATTCTCCTCAAGACAATTATCCTACTCATTCTCCTCACGACACAGTAGGCTGCTCGCTGAACTCCTAACCACCCTTGTAACAAGAAACCCTTTTTTGAGAAATAGACCACCTCACCTGCAGCGCTGAAATAATGGCCTATTGCTCAGCCGATAACTCCTCCTCTAGTGAGTAGGAAATAACTCCAAAGACAAGCAAGTGCATCAAAGCACACACATTCTCAAGTGTGAGAGTAATCTCTCCAAACCCAGTCACAAAAGTATGAGTGGTACTAATCCACCGAGATAAAATGGCATCCAACCAACCCTGGTTGCAAGGGCTTGTCAAGGCTATAAAGCCGATCACCGCGCTAAGAAGACTCATGTCTAACAAGCGCCGTTTGTACTCCGCATGCTCAACTACCTCAAGTGCCAATACATTAATGGCATCAAAAGACTTCACACAATATTCAAAGCAGAGGAAAGAATACGAAAAGTCTCCCCTTTCCAGACACAGCCGCAATACAGAGGGAGGAAGAACAAAACACCTGCCACTGAAATGGGGCCTCTGTGCTCACCAAGAGAGGTTCTGTCACTGAAGTCTTCCCAGAAAAGTTCCTGACCTTGGCCCAAAATTCATCATCATCAATAAAAAATGGAGCTCAGTGCCAATGATCACCATCGGGAAGTTGAGGCGCTTTCTCATCTCTAATCATCTTTAAATTCCGCTTCTGTGAAGTAAAAGGACGAGAAGGCCCAGAAGAGTCCTTGGATGCACCAGTGGAGGATGCACCCCTAAGTCTAATGCAGACCATATACAAATGATGAAATTAACTCTTGTAACAACAACGAGTAGCAAGTCAAGCGCAACCCAAAGGCCAAACCATAGAATTAATACAAAAAGATAAACTATGTTCTTCCCTAGTCAAGGTACCAATTTGAACTAGCATAGCTTAAACGAACGAAACTCACCAAATGAGGTTGGTTGAACCGAATGAAGGTTTTGCCCACAACAATTGAACCGAACCGAATGGAGGCTTCAACCGAATGGAGAGGGCCAAATGGAAGTAGCATAAGTCGAATGGCCCTCAAGCGGCTCAATTGGACCCCTGAAAACCACTCACTAAACAAAGTGGTTATGCTTGGCCAAACGGTGCGTGAAGTGGCTAAATGGAAGCTAACCGTTCAAACCAAGAAGCCCACTAATGGTCAGAATTGATTTATGCATACACTGAATGGAGGTGATCAATCCCTACAACTTAGAGTTTGAACCAAAATCCACTTGAAATTCAAATCACCATATGAGAAGTCTGAAATAATGCTCAGCCGAATAGAAGTTTGGTCAAATGGAGTCTTGACCGAATATAGGTTTGGTTGAACGAAGGCCTCACCGAATGGAGGGATCCAAATAGAAATTATCCGAATGAAGAAAACCCGTGTGCCAAATTGCCGAAAGGAAGCTAGCGAATGAGTGCTGAAAGATATACCTTAGGCCACAATTCAACAAGTGAAGGAACTGAAGAGAGCCCAAGCCAAATGGAGAAGTCCCTTCGCTAAACACCAAAGAAGGAACGGAGACACCGAATAGCATCAGAGAACCGAACGGAAGGTGAGGAACTCTTCGCTGAATGAATGGAAGCTTTGACTTGAAAGGAGACACCACTGAATGAAGTTTTATACTCTGTCACTGAATTGTCAAATGGAGGCCTTGTCAAAACCCTAGTTTGCCGAGTCAAAGAAGCAAAAACCATTGGTGCCAAAATCAAGACTAGAACGGAGCTCGTCAAGGACAAATGAAAGCGCAAGTATCGAGCACGAGGGAGAGTAATCGAACTGAAGAAGAATGATCCAGGAACCCATTGATCTAGGGAATCCCAAGCTGCCGATTTTGGGGTGCGGTGAATCTCAAGATTTCCCTCAAAATCACTTTATCTTTCGCAGAATGAAGGAAGCCACCAAACAAGAGGATTTAGTTCTGGCACTGCCGAATGGAGGCAAGGTCGAATGGGTATTTACCGAATGAAGATATCCCTTAGCCGAACAGAAGTGTTGGAATGGTGCTATCCAAAAACGCATCGAACGGGTTATGAGGAATTACCAAACGGGTAGTAGGAGACAAGGAATTGTCGAATGGAGCTTCCTTAGATTGGGCCCACCGAATGGAGATCCTTTAGAATGAACCCACCGAATGGAGCTACTCTACTGAATGGAGATTACCAAATAGACAGAATTCAAGATGTGGGGGAGTCAAGATTCACTCTCAAAATTAATAGCTCAAAAACACAAGTGAGCCCTATTTATATGAGTTCCATGCTTGGAAAATTGGAATCAGAAGATCACAAAGTACAAAACAAATCAAAATTTCTCCAATCCACCTAAAATCCATTGATGGTTTTTACTCAACCATCAATTTAGACTGATTGATTGATGGTACCATATAAGAGTGTGCATATAACCCATTCACTCTGCAAATGGCTTTCGTACAAGGCGGCTAATATGGGTAACCCATGCGAGAACAGTGTCGTACCACCGACCTCACTCCACTAATATACCTAATAATAAAATATACCATAAGGTACAAGCTCCAACATACCTTAAGGTACAAACTCTAATGCGCCAAAAGTACAAGCTCCAATACATCTTAATCCGAGGTTGGAAGCAGTACCCAGATCACCTCGAGACCACTGAGAGGATAAGTGCATTTGAAGCTAAAGACAGGATCGTCAATATTGCTTGGCCGAACTATAAAGTTGGCCCTACCTTGACCACCTCGAGACAAAAAGGAGCCTGACCATCCGGTTTGACCGTTCTGTTACCCCAGCACCTTAACCACCTCGGGATGTTAACGTATCGCAACCACTCCATGATACAGGTACCAGGTCAACAGGAGACAATGAGGTAAAATCTCAAAGAAGTCGAACCAAGGGAGACGAGCCACGTGGTATATGCAAGCTATCTCTTTTCCTCGGTTCAACCTATATAACGGCCACTTCTCATTTATTACAGACACCAACAACTCAATTAATACAATTGCCTTCTGGTCATAACTGGTATCACCGTCTTACCCTGAGGTTGCTAGGTCACACCTCCGGTGACTTGAGCTTAATTGAGTGTCTTTATTCTTCTAGACCACACGTCTGTCCTTACATATTATTTAGTATTCTGGAATTTGCCTGAGCAAGATTTGTTTTGGTAGCATTTGTTTAGATAGGATGATCTTATCCTGAGGTCATATTTATCTTTTTGGTACCTCGAGTTTATTTAAAGATTCTTATGCTTGTATTTTAGATCATTGAAGGATGACCGGTGTATGCGACCACCTACTATAGCGATACTGCTCAGTTTTGCAAGAACCTCTTTTTTCCAGCCTTAGCCAAATAGGGATGGAGCGCAGTTCTTAGACAGGAAATACATCTTGTTCTCTATGAAGAAGATTAATTTCTGAGGATTGGTATGGCTTCCAGTTCAACCCTAGGTATGGATTCCTATGTTCCTTTAGGTGCATATTCATAAAGGCTCGTTCGTGATCGTCCTGCACCAAAGGGTTATATGTCCAGTTTGATTCAACAAGCTCACATCCTTACTCAATACAGCATTTCATGTCAATTTAGGTATTTTCCTCTCCCAAGTATTTTCATTGAGAGTAATCTTATCATTCATCTTTACTATTGTATCTACCAGTTTACGTTGTATGTGTCCATGTCATTTTAGTCTATTTTTTCTCAACTTATCTTCAATTAACGCAATACCTACCATTTCACAAATGTTTTTATTCAAGATTTTATCTTTTTCTAGTCTTGGTGCATCCACCTCAACATTGTTATTTTAGCAATACTCATTTTATTTAAATAATATTTCTTAGCAACTCAACATTTTCTCTCATACATATATCATTTGTTTGTCTAAGAGTCATCCAATAAATTTTCTTTTCAATTTTATAGGTATCCATCGGTCGCACTATAGGCCAAAAGCACACTTCCACTTAAGTGAACCAATTTTGATTCTATAAGCTACATCAATCGCAATGTCTCCATCGTTGTTAATAATAATGAAAATATTCACTTTTTGATATCTCTTTATTTTGAATTTTACTTTTTCACTATTAATACATCTATTACTACTAAATTTACATTACATATATTCAATGCTGCTACTATTTATTTTGAACTCTTTTAACTCATGCTTCTCTCCAAATTCCTAATTTGGCATTAACTTCTCAAATAATCTCATCTAATAAAATAATTTCATTGGCAAACAACAATGGCAAAAAGATAATAAAGACTCAAAGTAGAACCTTGGTATTAGATTGTAATTGAAAATTCACTTGTTTCTACTGTGAGTGATCAAATTTTAGAACTGCTCCATCATACATCTCTTTTATCGCATCGATATACCCCTTTGTCGCACTGTCTTTCCAACACCAACCATATTATGTCTGTATGAACCTTTCTAAGTCTACAATAATTGTATGAAGATCTTTCCTCTTCTCTTCGTACTTCTCTACTAATCTCCTTAGTAAGTGAATTACTCACATAATGGATCTATCAGGCATAAATCTAAATTGATTCCCTAACACAATCGTAATTGCTCTTAGAATATGCCCAATCACACTTTCCCACAACGTCATTATATGACTCATCTAGTTAGTAACTCTATAGTTGTTGGCTTCAAATATCTCCTTTATCTTTTGTTCGGAGATAGGTATTAACTTGGTAAGATGAATTCCAAAATGAGTTCCATTAGTGTTCTTCTGTCTTGTGCAGCTAATCTGAGATGGCATTACAATTTGATGTAAAGAATGCTTTTTTGCATGGTGATCTCGATGAGGAAGTGTATATGGATATTCCTCCAAGATTGACATCCCCTACAACTGAGAGCAAAGTTTGTTGTTTAAAGAAAGCAATGTGTGGTTTAAAACAATCTCCTAGAATTTGGTTTGACAGATTTCTCAAGGCAATGTTGAGACTTGGATTTAAGCAAAATCATGCTGATCATACTATGCATTAAATGAGATGGAAATAAGATATTGTTCCCAATGTCAATGTGTATGTGGATGATATAGTTGTGACGAGCAATGATGTGGAAGAGCCGAAGAGATGTCACAGCACAAAGTTGATCCTTATTTTCTTGGGATTGACATTGCTTGATCAGATAAGAAAATATTTCTCTCTCAAAGGATGTATATCCTGTATCTGCTTGAGAAACTGGTATGTTAGGTTGTAAACCAATTGACTCTTCTATTAAGTTCAATCATATACTTGGTGAAGGTGTTAGTAATCCTGTTGATAGGGATAGATACCAAAGACTTGTTGGGAGATTGATATATCTTTCTCATGCTCGTCTAAATATTGCGTATGTAGTGGGGGTTGTTAATCAATTTATGCTACTGCCGAAACATGGAAGAATTGAAATCTTAGATCAATTCATCCTTATGTTATGCACAGTGCTACCATGTTTCGCATTCTATGATACATTAAGTCAGCACCTGGAAAAGGAATTTTATTTCGAACCATGGTCAGTTTCCACTAAAGGCATCCACTGATGCAAATCAGGTTAGATCTGTTGATGACAAATGATCTACCCCATATTATTGTACATCTATAGGTGGAAATTTGGTCACTTGGAGAAGAAAGAAACAAATTATGGTAGCTCGATCCAATGCTGAGGCAAAGTATAGAGCTACAGCTCATGGTATTTGTGAACTTATATGGCTCATGTTTTATTGGCAGATTTGGGAGTGTATGGTGATGCTCCGATGAGATTATCTTGTAATAACAAAGATGCCATTAACATTACTCATAATCCGGTTCAACATAACAAAACTAAACATATTGCGATTGACAGACATTTCATCAAAGAAAAGTCAGATAGGGGTTTGATTTGTATGCATTTTGTGAAATTAGAAGATTAATTAGTTGACATTTTGCTTCCCTTGGTAACAATGTTTTTCATTCTATTGTACGGAAACTGAGTATGAAAGATATTTATGCACTAACTGGAAGGGCAGTGTCAGAAATTATGTATTAGTAGCAGGGGTAGTATTGGTGTCTTCGAATGCTATGATTATATAAATCCATATACGATTATATAAATCCATATACGTAAAGAGATTAACCTAATTTTGGTAAACCTCTCATTACGTCATTTCTTCCTTTGTCTCTATTCTTCTCCTTCCATTCTTTTGTTCTTTTCTTATTAATTTAACTAAATAACTTTGTTAGCCAAGCCACCCTCGCTTCACTCGGGCATCTCCACTTCCGAGTGAAGATACTATTTTCATCCTAAAGCCATCTTCAGTGCATTTCCCACTTTGGACTCTTTATTTTACAATAAATATCTCGTATTCGTAATGTCTAGTTTCATCAAAATTACTAAATTGCTCATCCCCTGAGCTTTCAAAATAATTTTCAGTTAATAGATTCTCAAAATAAGAATGGCATATATCCTTAATCTCCTCATCATTCACCAACACCCTTGAATACTCACTTTTTATACACTTTGAATAAAATTTCTTATTCTCTTGTCTCTCAATTTAGTAAGTTTACAAATGCTTTTCCCCATCTTCATTGCCTACTTTTAAAGAAAATTTATTATAAGATTTAGCATCATTAATAGTTCTCTTAATGTCGTTATAAGTATTTTTCTCATTCCTATTATTTTGTCACTATGGATTAAATCTCGGCAATCCACTACCAAGTTTGTTTAGTTATATGGTCTTTTTCCATTGATTCTTTAAGAAATTCTTTTATCTTTGTCATTCATCCCACCATTATGTTCCACATATAATTAGTACAATATTCTAAATTCCACCTTGCCTCTTTTATATATTTTGTCCTTAAAAATATATAATTTCTCACCTCTAATATTTCACCATCTAGTTGGTAGGTTTCTAATAACCTTCCTAGCTTTATGTTTTCCTTTAATTTAAATATCTAGTACCACATATATGTAGTGATGATATTAAACACTCTTGAGAATGACCTTACAATTTTTGCATACTAAGTGGTCTACATTTCTAACAAGAAAGTAATCCATGGGTTGAATCCATTAACCATCTCAAGAAAATACTACGAACAAATTGAAGCATTAAACTATGTAGAACAAAGGATCAAAATATTGTTTCAGTTTAGACGGAAATGGAAACGTTTCAAAAACATTTCGGGAATGTTTCAAAAACGATCAAAAACATTTTGAAAGTAACAAAAAAAGTTTTAAAAAATACATGCATACATTAAACCTATTGAGTTTTATACATTTATTCAGATCAAAGAACAAGTGAAAGATCAAAAATCAATGTTGTTACCTCAAATGATGTTAAATGTGTAAGCTCCCAATTTTAGGGAAAGGTAATATTAGTATTAGTATATTACTATTGATATGCCAATAGTGTTATTACTAATAACAGTCAGATAGCCATGATACTATTATTCCTATATTCCTGATAATTCCGTTTATTAATTAGTAAAATACAACCAAAATATAAGAATGTTTTTTTAAAAAAAAGTTCTAAATTTGTGTCTATACAACTTGCTGTTTCAGTATATGTGCTATGTTTTGAGGTGCTACACCATGTTCAGGTGTGTTTCAATGTGAACACAAAAATTCAATTATTGTACTAGTATTTGGTTTGAGACCATTAAGAAATGAAAACAAATGGAAATTTTGTTCATTGCCTATAACACTTCTAACAATTGCTACTCTCTTAAAAGTATGGAAAACAATGTGTCAAGGAGAAGAATGACACAGATAACACGAACCCCTTAAATAGGAAAATAAATAAATTCCAAATTTTTTACTTCTTGTTTCATAATTGGGAGTTTTTTTTTTCTACAAAAGCGATTGAATTTTTGCATTTTCAACACATCCTAACATATAAAAATTATCAAAAATCTGCAATCAGCTATCAAGATTATGCTATCCCATGCCCATTAATAAGATTGTCAATTTCCCCAAAACCACTTATTCCAATGTTTTGAAAGTTTCCCCATGGTTCTCAACATTCAGATAGAGGATAAATTATTCAATGCAGGCTCCTGCATTGAATAATTTTCCCAGATAGAGGCTAAGTTTGCTGATCTGTTCATTAATCACCAGGGCTTCGATTGCCTAGCCCAGAGTAGACAGACCCCTTTATATTATAGTTTCTTTGAGTAAACGTTAAATGTTTAGGAAAGTCCTATTGCGAACAGTCAAAAAGATAAGTTGAAATAAAATAAGAAGAATGAACAGCCGGACTCAATTCAGTTGCAGTAAAATAAACAGCAGCAGGATTGCGAACTCCAATACTATAGAGAGCGCAAGCTCGGCGTATTTAGGACAACACAAAAATTCAATAAAACCAACCCCTACCGAACTATACTGATAAAACACCATCCACCACAATTCTGGAAAAAAGGAGAGATAGAAGCATACTAATAAAACGCCATCCCTCCACTTTGGGGGGGGGGGGGGGTGGTGGTAGTACCTTATTTGCATTCAAATAGAAGGAATAATATAGTAGTTACCATTAATATTTTCCCAAACCAGACAAACCAAAGCATGAGGAAATCAAACCATTTATCCATAATTTAAAGCATTAAAAGCATGCACAAAGAACATAAGTTAAGAAATTAGATATTTTTACATAGTGAATACTTCTGGATTCAAAGAGTGGTGAGAAATTTTGGACTGTTTGCATAGTGAGTATAAAAAAATATTAATTCCAAAATAAAATTACTTCTTGTGCCATCTAAGCACAGGTGCTTTTAAGGTGATGTAACCGTATAAGACACGGCTACTCTCTTTGACACATGGGTCGAACGAGCATTCTGGCATGTCCTAGTATTTTTTGAACTCTTTTAGGACCACACTATGGACTCGTGGAGGAAATGCTGATCCATTTATTAGACACCATCAAACACATTGCAAGTTTGACCCCAGAAAAAGCGTGACAATTGTTGAAATCTAATTATTACGAATTTACACAAATTAATTCCTCCTTTAGGCTTTTTAATTTTAGGAACTCTGCAACCTAAATCTTTCAATTTGTTTATAAATACTAAATAGAGCTTTAGAAAATACATATTTGGACTGCTTGTCCACAATTCTTTTCCAACATATAGAAAACGGAAAATGACTTCTTACAATTTGATATAATGAAATATAGGAACTTTTATAGCATAAAAACGAAGAAATTGTGGTTATTTTGCTGCATCTACATAAAGATATAGAATTATTTGTTTGTCGTATCCTTGCAATGTTATCTTAAGTTTTTAAATGTTGCATCGGCAAATCTGGATGTGTCAAATCTATGTCCCATGTCTATAAGTGTTGTATCGATGTCTTGCGTTAGAAGCCCACAATGTAAAGGAAGCCATCAAAAAGCACTTACAACATATAGCTGTTCTGCCCAAGTTTTTGAAATCTAGACAAGCTATAGGTTGAGGATGCCAAATATTTGTGGCAAAACCAATATTTTTCTTTAACGGCTCTAGTCTACAACAGATATACAACAATTAATTTAACAATAGACACAATTAAAGATTCATTCATCATGATAAATAATTAGCATGTAACTCCGATCCATTCGTCTTTTTCCCATTACAATAACATCGAGTTGCAACTCAAAATTCACAATAATCATTGCAAAGAAATAAAATTCACACCTTGATTTTCCTACTTTGATAAATGAAGGGTAAAATGATACCATGTATTATTGTAGTTTGTAATGGGGAAAGAGACAATCCATAGACGGCAAAAGGGACACAACCCCAGAACACTAAAGCATATACAAGATTGAAACCATACCCAAAAAAAAAACTTAACAATAAGTATCCAATGCAGAACCTCCTTTCTTGAATGCTACACAATGAATCCCAATCAGAAAATTGAGTTTACCACCTTCAGAGAGGTATTACAATTTATGCCACCAATCTCCTCTCAAATCTTTGGATAACAGTATTCCACCCAACCCCTGCTTAAAAATGGCTCCAAACTCCCATTATCCCTGTTCTTCACCACTCTTCCCACAAACTCTAAAATTTGGAAGCCGCGACCTCCCAAACAACACGTCTATCCACCCCCGGAACACAGACTGGGTACCATTTTCCTTTCCATCCCCATAGAAATGCACAAAATCTACCCTTATTTACCAGGCACTTCACCTTAACCTTTCGTACAGCCCACACCCAAAGACAAAAGACCTTGAAGCATAGAGACCTCCTTCAGGATCTCATAGAGCCACCCCCAACTCTTCATAATGAAGCTAAGCACACCTTCATGAACTATTAGTTTTCTCGTGGAGGGCTAAACCTATCTCATTATTTATCGACCATCCACCCAAGTTGCACCCAACCACAGATTGAATAAACAATAGCATGCTATCATTATTTGAGGCAATCTAAAAAAATGATGTCTGATGAAGATCAACTCAGTATAGAGTCTAATCAGATTGATCTTAACAGATTTGTCCAGAAGGAAAATCTTATTAACCTATTAAAAAATTAGCACAAAAGGCAACCAAATTAGCTTTTAGCACATTTGCAGCAGATATTAGGCCCCACTCCTTTTTTCCATATAAAGCTGTAGGCTTTTCCAGTCCCTTTAGAGAATAAAACATAATCTAACATTTGGCATTATCTGCTCAAAATGACTCCTTTGGCATGAATCATTATAGCTTAAAACTCTCCCCCCACCCCAACCACAAATCTCAGCAGCAAATAGAGAAATCATCAAAATTGTACAACATGTTACAGGCGTATGACCCGGATACATTATGGTTTCATTCTTCATCCCCGGTTTAGAAAGTTTTAGTAGTAACATATGGTATGCATAATCGAATTGAAAGAATGCAATTAGAATTCACAATAATTTAAAAATAGAACTACAGCAAACCAATTATAGCAGACCTGTAATCTCTGCAAGAGATTAATAAGAAGCACCAAAGATGGAATTAGAAGATCAACTACACTCTGCTCACGATTGCGTTCCAGCAGTAAATCAGAAGTTGAATTGCATTCGGTACCCTCATCAACAAGGTAATCTGTTCAGAACATAAAGTCAAATAAGAGGCTCCCAGATTTGGCGGTGGCATATTAATCAATAATCAGGAATTTTGCATCATAAAACCAGCAAAAGAGATTAACATAAAACAACAAATTGAGATTGTATGCCTCACCAACTATTGCTAATGGCCTATAATGTCAAAATTTTAGTAAGGTAATCACAATTAAAAAGAATTAGGATCACAATCTTGAAAATAACGACCATGGCAACGAATATAAAAGACAGGCAACAATAGATTGGAATTTTTTAGATTTATTAGAGAAGAGAGAGAGAGAGAGAGAGAGAGAGAGCACAAACTGCTAAACCACCAATTTATCTGATGATGGAACCCAAAAAATAAACCCAAAATACCAAAATAATATAAATTACTTATTATAGCCTGATTGGAAAAGTAAAGAGATGAAGGATTTTTTAGAGGAAGAATAATCATTCTTATTAAATTTCAAGAGAGACGATTACAAGATAAATAGTAAATAAAGGCCACCAAATCAGAAAGGCCACCAAATCATCAAATTAAATCAGTAGATCTCTAGGCTAGAAAACAGGAACTCCTAAAATCGGAAATAGTAATTTCAAATTTTATTTGCAAAAAATAGAATTTCCTAATTTATTTCCTAGAAATCCGGCACTTCCCTCAAGTTGAAGCGTAGATATCTATCATACCCAACTTACTTACAGAGAGCTTAAAACTAGGTCTGAAAAGTCCTTTGGTAAAGATATCAGCTATTTGTTAAGTAGTAGAAACAAAAAGCACGCAAACAGTTCCACTATCAATCTTCTCTTTTATAAAGAGTCTATCAATCTCTACATGCTTCGTGCGATCATGTTGTACTGAATTTTGAGCAATACTTATACAACTTTGTTATTACAATACAACTTCATTGGCATGTTCACCAACATCCGCAGCTCTTCAAGAACTCTCTTCATCCAAAGTATCTCACAAACTCCGTTAGCCATAGCCCTATATTCTGCCTCGGCACTACTCCTTGCAATCATATTTTGTTTCTTGTTTCGCCATGTTACCATATTTCCCCAGACAAAAGTACAATATCCTGACGTGGATCTCCTGTCAATAACTGAGCCTGCCCAATCTGCATTAGTGTATGCCTCTACGTTCTGTTGTGTGGTCTTCTGGAAGAGTAAACCCTTGCCTAGTGTACTTTTCAAGTATCTAAGAATTCGATAAACTGCTTCAAGATGTTTCTCGAAGAGTGAGTGCATAAACTGGTTTACTAAACTCATAACAAAAACAATATCGGGCTGTATATGTGATAAGTAAATTAACTTTCCTACCAACTTTTGATACCGAGTTGTATTCACTGAATTACCTTCCTTGTCATCTCCAAGTTTCTGATTGGGATCGATCGGAGTGTCTGCTAGCCTACAACCGCTCATCCCAGTCTTCTTAAGGAGGTCAAAACATACTTCCGTTGGGAGAGAACAATCCCTTTCTTCGACCGAGCAACCTCCATTCCAAGGAAATACCTCAAAGATCCTAAATCCTTAATCTCAAATGTTGATGAGAGGGAAGTCTTCAATAGGTTCATCTCGAGTATGTCATCTCCAGTGAGAATTATATCGTCTACATACACAATTAGAATCTCTATCTTCCCATCCTGTGAATGTCTTATAAACATCGTACGATCACTTTGCCCTTGCGTATACCCCTAACTTTTAACAAACAGAATGAATTTCTCAAACCAGGCTCTTGGTGACTGTTTTAACCCATAAAAGGACTTCTTCAATTTACACACCTTTGTGCCAAACTTTTCACCAAATACTGGAGGTGCATCCATGTACACTTCCTCCTCCTCCAGGTCTCTATTGAGAAATGTATTTTTTTACTTCCAACTATTGCAGAGGTCAGTCATGATTAGCTGTAAGTGACAAAAGAACTCTTACAAGGTTTAATTTTGCAACTAGGGTGAATGTTTCCAAGTAATCAATGCAATAGGTCTGAGTGAATCCCTTAGCAACCAATCGAGCTTTATTCTGTTCTAGAAAGCCATCAAATTTATACTTGATTGTAAACACCCATTTGCACTCTACAATTGTCTTTCCTCTTGGTAGATCAACTAACTCTCACGTGCCAATTTTTTTCAAGAGCTTTCATCTCCTCGAAGATAAGAACTTTCAGAGCATCTTGCACAGTATTGGGAATCTCCATACAAGACAATTGTAAGGTAAAAGCACGAAAAACAGGTGAGAAATTTTCATATGACACATAATTGGACAATGGATGCTGGGTGTAAGACCTCACACCCTTCCGGACAGCAATGAGAAGATCAGAATCATCGAACTCAGAATTGGAACCAGACTCGGGTTCAGAACTAGAGGACTCAAAACTCGAAGATGAAATGGACTGAACATGAGGTAAAGGCTCAGTGAGGACATTACCTGGAGGGTTTACGGATTTTAGGCAGTGCAAAGAATTGGAAGACCCTTTCTTTTGAGTTGTCCTCTATCGCGAGTAGACAATGTCAAATGGTACCAACACTGTTTTTTTTTTTCTGTTTCTCCTTTGATAGTTATTATAGGATCATGAACATCATGAGATGACACTGTAGGAAGACCTGCTTTTTCAGCACCTAAAAAACTTGACTCACTTTCTCCTGGTATAATAAAGCTTGGATTTTTTAGTTGAATAATCAAAGTTGGAGAAGGATCATTTTGCGAGTCTTTAGTTTGGAAGAAATCATGAAACACAATGAAATTTTTGTTTTGGTTCCCTCCTGAAGATGAGGCGTGAAATAGGAATGTAATTTAAAAAATATAACATCCATGGTAACAAATATTTTTTTCGGAAATGGGTTCAAAACATTTATACCCCTTTTGAGTGGGAGCATAACCAACAAACACACATTTTGTGGCTCGTGGTTCAAGTTTTCCTCGATTATGACTATCAATATGAACAAAGGCGGTACAACCAAATATCTTCAGTGGTAAAGAAGAAGAAAGCCGATTTATTAGATAAAACTTATGAAAAACATCAAAAGGTGTTTCAAAACTTAAAATCTTATTAGGCGTTCTATTTATGAGATATGTAACAGTAACAACGGCATCCCCCAAAAGATATTTAGGTACCGGATTGGTAAAAAGAAATGCCCGAACTACTTCCAACAAGTGTTTGTTTTTTCTTTCAGCCAAACCATTTTGTTGCGGAGTGTCGACACAAGAGTTTTGATGAACAATTCCTTTTTCAAGAAAAAATTGGCCCAAAATGTTTTTGAAATAATCTCGACCATTATCACTCCGCAATATTTGAATATTTTTTTGAAATTGTGTTTGTACCATGGTATAAAAAATTTTGAAAATTGTTTCCACTTCAAATTTTTCCTTCATCAAATAAACCCAACTTAATCTCATGTGATCATCAATAAAGGTCACAAACCATTTTTTGCCAAAATACGTAGATGTTCTACATGGGCCCCAGATATCACTATGAATCACAGTAAATGGTGTAGTTAGTTTGTAGGGTTGGGTGGAAAAGGATGCATAATGATGTTTAGCAAATTGACAAACTTCACATTGAAAAGAAAATAGACTTTTATTCCGAAATAAATTGAAAAACAAGTATTTTAAATACTGAAAACTAGGATGGCCTAACTTATAATGACATAACATAATATCATTATCTTTGGAAACAAAAACAAAAACAGAATTTAAGCAAGCACTTTGACATCGTCTAATCGAGTTAGGTCCATCGTCAAAATAATAGAGTCCATCTTTTTCCTTAGCACTGCCAATCATCCTCCCCGTGGTCAATTCTTGAAACTAACAATAAGAAGAGTAGAAATTAGCTTGACATTGAAGATCAGAAGTAATTTTATTGATGGACAACAAATTGCAAAACAAATTAGGAACACAGAGCACATCATGGAGAGTTAACAACGAAATGAGTTTGATAGTTCCTATCCCGGCAATTATTGAGAGTGAACCATATGCAATTTTGACATTTTTATTGCCTGCACACGGACTATAGGATGAGAACAATTCGGAGTAACCAGTCATATGATGAGTTGCACCAGAATCAATTATCCAAGAATGAACAGAATTAGGAATAACACTTAAAAACGCAGTAGCAAGAGAATTACCCTTCTGTACCAAAGAACAAAACGGAGTTAAGAACAGTTTTGGAGATTGAAACAATTTGTACAAGTGCTCTAATTGCTCCTTGGTAAAAGAGACTGCATCCGAGTTGATAAAAGGCTCCTGAGTCTCTTTAGTAATGACTTGGTAGGCGCGACCGTCACGTTTGGATTTTGGCTTTCAATTTGCTGGTTTGCCATGAAACTTCCAACACATCTCCTTTGTATGCCACGATTTTTTGCAATGCTCGCACCACGGTTTCTTACGCCCGTCGTCAGAATCAACACCTCTTGACACGAGCAGAGCTCTCAGGTTCCAGGTTGAAACCAGGTTCATTGTTGCGCAGCATGATTTTTCTCCTTAACTCCTCACGTCTTAACTTCAGAAAAAACTTCCCAAATAGAGGTAATGGCTTCCTACCGAGAATGCAACCTCGAACCTCGTCCAAACTCCGATTAAGGCTAGCTAAAAACATGTAAACTTTTTCATTTTCCTCTCTCTTCTTATGGCGAGCGTAGTCATTCAAATTCTCCCAAACATCATCATTACACTGATCAAGTTCCTGCCATAACATTACCAATTCATTGTATTATGTAGTAACATCGTGATCATTCTGCTTAGATTTCCAAAGTCGAGTTTTCAACTCAAAAACTTGAGAAGAATTCTCCAGCTCCGAATAAAGATCTCGAACGGCCTCCCAGACATCTTTAGCAGTGGGAAAAAATAGGTGAGGTTTTCCAATGGCAAGTTCCATAAACTTGATGAGCCAAGCAATAACAAGAGAATTTTCGAATTGCTATTTTTTTAAATTAGGGTCACCAGCACAGGTTTTGATATTTTGCCAGTCAAATGCCCCATTTTGCCTCTGCCATTGATCGCCAATTTTACGGACCGAGCCCACGCGAGATAGTTGTGCCCATTGAGTTTTGTAACCGTGAGATAAAATGCCAAATTCTGGAAATAGTAATCGGCGGATACTTGTGTAGGAGGAATATTGGGATTGGGTGGAACGGTTTCGGAAGTACCTAAAAAGCCAGTAGGATTTCTTTGGACGCCGGTCATCGCCGACTTATACAACATCATCAAAAGAAATAACAAAATAGAAAAAGAGCACGAGGCTCTGATACCATGAAGGTTTTTTTAGAAGAAGAATAATCATTCTTATTAAATTTCAAGAGAGACGATTACAAGATAAATAGTAGAGGAAGGCCACCAAATCAAAAAAGCAACAAAATTAGCAAATCAAATCAGCAGATCACTAGGCTAGAAAACAGGAAACAGAAACTCCTAGAATCTGAAATAGTAATTTCAGATTTTATTTGCAAAAAATAGAATTTTCTAATTTATTCCCTAGAAATCCGACAAGAGATGATCATCAACATTAAGTGCGACTTTAATATTTTAAAAACCTATATAGCTTTCTCAAAGGAAATATACATATTTAACAACTCCATTTGTCATAGCAGGACCATTTATTTAAATAGTAACTTCAACTGAATAAGCTATTACAATGAATCAATTTAATATTTACATCTTTGAATAGTATCTTTAGGAATGTACTACACAATCTATATTTGTTTTTTAGATGAAAGTAATTCTCTAAAAGCCACCAAGTGGCACAAGCCAAGTACGCGACCTGTATGCAAAATGCTAAACCAATGGAAATAGAAAGTGAGAAAATGGACACCTACTACCCCTGGTCCCTGTTAAACCAAACCAAACCAAACCCAACCTAACTAAACCTTAGTCCCAATCAACTGGGATTGGCTCCCTAGTCCTGTGAGAGTAAAGAGAAAATGATAACCCCAATGGAGCATAGAGATACCAAAATACTCAAAAATGTCTTCGTCAAGTTAACAATTTTCTATATACTATGAATACACGACCATCCCTCTCACATCGGTGGCAACACTTACAACTATGGATGATACAACCATAATCACTGTAGATTTCTTCCTCTATAGTATACACATACAAAATCAGACCTGACAAACGATCTGATGCTTATAGTATGTGTCATGCCCCAAACTCCGACTGACGTGAAACACCCACAAGCAACCGAATATAACACCCAACCCGAGAATACACTCTCAAAATAAACCATACATGCATTGTATATAATCGCCAAACGGGTTACATTACACGGCCCCAACGCCAGAAAACATGTTACAGCCTACATGTTCAAAACAAGCAAAAAAGAAGACTACATATCTTCCGCCCCTCCGGCAACCCCGAATCAACTTACGTGACCGGTACCTGAAAAATATTTCAAATCCCACACCGTGAGCCAAAGCTCAGCAGATACTAAACAACACATGCAATATAAGCAAAACATGCTAGGAAAATGAGGTGCAATTTTCGACTCTCTTTCAAGCTTTAAAACAATTAAAAGCGATTTTAGATCACAACTCATCAGAGCCAGTAAAACAGTTTGGAAACAAGCTTGATAACACGACTCGCACGAGTCCTAAAGATAACAGGTAGATATATGCAGCACATGAATACATATCTAAACCGACTTTCACAAGCCCCGACAAGCTAACTCGTGTAATCCATGCACCACGCCCAATGCACTATGAGCAACACACCCAACACGTCTCTTCAGGACCTCGTTTCCGTCCTTCAGATTCACGCACACGCGTCTTTAGGATCACGTTTCCATCCTTCAGACACACACACACCGGCATCGTCAGGACCACGTTTCCATCCTTCAGATACACACAAGAATGCATCGTTAGGACAACGTTTCCGTCCCTTCGATTCTCACACACGCACACATGCATTGTTAACCAGAGTTAACATATCTCGGACCACGTTTCCGTCCATCGTTAGCCAGGGCTAACATGCATACCAATATCACATAAGACCACATTTCCGTCTTATGTTTCAAAATCATATAAGACCACATTTCCGTCTTACATTTCAAAAACCACGTAAGACCACATTTATCCTTCACATCATGACGCCACCCGTCACATAACCGACATCCAATCACATGGACAACCAACAACCCACAAAACCACGCCTAACTCAAAGGACAACACTCAACCCATAAAACCCCAGTTTCTCACAAACCAACACCTTTTCCCAAAAGGGACCACGGGCCCAAACACGCCCAGCACGGCCATCACAAACCCATGATGCCCACTCGCGCCCAACACAAACCCAACGGCGAACCACGCACCTAACCGTGCACCACACCCACATCTAACCATACACGCCACTCCCGAGGACGGAATCTAAACAAACACACGAGGCCACGACACAACCCCCGAAACCACAACACGACCAACCGAACCCAAAAAGAATCCAACAGTATTTCAGTCAATTAACCTCATAACTAATCAATCGAATACCGTTGGGAACCAATTGGAAACCCAAAACCCAACCACCAAACCACAAACAACCAGCCTAGAACCTCAATCGACTGGACCCTAACCCCCAGTCGACTGAAAACACAATGAAACGCCCAAAAACCCAAAACAAAAGCAAGTCAGTTGACTGACCTCCAGGTCCAGTTGACTGAATCCCAAGAACCAAGATCCAGTCGACTAATCATCAAGATCTAGTCGACTGACCTCCCTCGAAAACTGTTTTTAAACCATAGTTTTTGCCTCCAAAACCTTAAATCAACGCCTCAAAACTCCTATTAAACACCCTCGGACATCCACACGTCTAGGCCTAACACCAAGACCTCAAAAGAAACACCCGACACCCAATTTCATCCACCGAAATCGACGAAAAACGGTTTTAAACCCAAAAATTCAACTTTTAAACAAAATCAGATCTTGCGCATTTTAACCGGTAAAAATACACACGGTTACACGTAGCACCCTTATAAGACATGAGAGTTTAGGATCCTACCTCGGTGAGTTCAAAACTCAACGCCTCGAACCACATGCAAAATCGAGCTTCGCCAGAATGAAATTATGTCTGGATGGATGCGTAGACCATGACACCAACAAGAAGAATCGGCTGTTGGATCGTCGAAAACCGAGCTCCGAGCCCCCAAGAAGTTAGAGAGAAGGCAGAGAGAAAATGGAGAAAACTTAGTGGAGAAGTTTTGAAAATATTTTTTGAAAATATCTAACTCCAAATATTTATAAGCCTCCAAAATATCTTTTTTTTTTAATTTTTGAAATTCGCACCGCAACGCCCCATGGCCCCGGAAGCCAACCCCGCATGCATATTTAACCCCGATCATGCATCTAAAAAGCATATAAACATGCAAAACCGAAAACAGAAAACACACGTCGAAAAACGCCGAAAAAAAAAATGGGTCAGGGTCTCACAGTATGTTATGCATTCTACAGGATTTTCCACATAATTGTAAAATCAAAAAAAAATGCTTTCAACTGTGGACTGTTAGTTAGACCTATCACCTATGTTACTAAGGGCTATACAAAACTCATGTTAAGCCTAAGTGCAGTTTATCTATTGTTAAGTTAAGGATGTTATTGTATTTTTGGTATGCTAGTCTCATTATATAAATAATAGTGATAAGAAAGCTAACCGTAATTTTTTGGGGCTCACTCTTTTCGTCGTTAGAATAATCCTTTCTCCTATTCTCTCTCAACTCTCTCCTATTGTTCTTTGTTCATACATCAATCTTAACATGGTATTAGAGCAAAATCATAAGTAATTGTGATTTCTCATTTATTTTTATTTTTTTTCTTAGTTTTCATTATTGTAAATAATAATAAATAAAAAAATTTCTTCCAAAGATGATCGACTGGTTCTCAGAATCCATGTCATGATTTTTCCAATCTTTTCCTGGCATGTTTGATAATTTTCTGGAATTTTCGGCGCCGATCAAGTTTTTTTCCAAAATCCATGATTGCGGCTGTTTTTTGGTTCGATCGATGGTCGTTTCTGCTCCCATGGGTGCCGATTAGGGTTATCCACGGCTCTACAAGGATCGAATCAACTCTATTGTTTAGTTTTTAGTTGATTTCGACTTGCGGCTAGGGTTTGTTCAACCTTTGCTTCCTTTTTGTCGAGTGTTCCCATCTTTTTCGATCTGTTCTGGTTCTTAAAGGGGCTAATCAGTGGCGTTTCAGTGTTTTCAGCCTTTGATTCATGACAGACTCGTCTAATGGTGTTTGAAGGGTCTTTTGCCCGGGTTTCCACCAGTTTTTCTTCAGGGTTTGTTTCACAAACTCCAATCCGGTATGGTTCTTACCTATCGTTGCTCGCCTCATGATTTTGTTCTACTTTGATTTGCATTTGTTCCACCGGTTCTTGCCTTTGTTTGCCTCATACTGCTTGTTCTTGTTTTTTCCGTGACCATGTCTGATACTGAAAAGCTTTCTAGTGGTACTGAGGGTACTGGATTGGTTCGTTTAGGGACCCCCTACTGATAGTCCATCCCTTCAAATGAGTCCTGTCAAGTTAGATGGCAACAACTATTTTATTTGGTCTCGTGCTTGCAGTTTAGCCATTGCTGCTCGCGGTGTCTCTGGGTATATCACTGGTGAAACTCTGCAGCTAACAGTTGTTGGGTCATCTCGCACCCGGTGGATAGAGGAAAATGCCCTTGTTATGTCATGGCTACTCCATTCTATACAGCCCTATATTAATCGCAGTTTTTTTACTTCTGGATATTGCACATAAAATTTGGTTCGTTGCTGCCCAGACTTATTCCTAGATAGGCAATGATGCTCAGCTCTATGAATTGAGAAAGAAACTCTGTGGGTTAGATCAGAAAGATCAGTCGCTAGCTCAGTATTTTACAGAGTTGACCAATTTGTGGAACGAGATAGATTATTATTAGGATTTTCATGCCATTTGTACTACTGATGCTATAGCTTTTCAGAAAATGATAGAAAATAAGCAGGTGTATGATTTCTTTGCAGACCTCCATATTGACTATGATCTGATCCGTGTCCAGATGTTGGGACGAGATCCGTTCCCTACCTTGAGGCAGGCGTATGCTTATGTTCTGCAGGAAGAGAGTCAACGTCATGCTATGGTTCTTCCTCCTAGTCAGGAGCGCTCTGTGTTAACTGTTACGTCCATTCCTCGGCCAGGACAGCCTATCAAATCTGGGGAGAAGAGTGATTCAGTAACTCGTGATCAGTTGCGTTGTGAGCATTGTGGTAAAACCCGTCATACTATTAATCACTGCTAGAAGTTACATGGTCGTCCTCGTCAGGGACGTGGTGGTGGACGTGGCGGTGGTCGTAGTGGTCCTATTCGCTCCCACGCTCATCTTTCTGAGATCTGTGGTAGCACATCTGGTGAGAATGGTTCTCTCTCTGAGGCGGAATTGACTACTCTCGGGCGCCTAATGGCTCGAATTGACATCTCTCCTTCTCTAGCCTCCACTTCCACCTCTAACTTTGCTCACTCAGGTATATCTCCCCGTGCACTTAGTGCTGTTGCCTCCCCTATCCCTTGGATCATGGACTCCAGTGCCACTGATCATATGACTGGGTCTTCCACCTTGTTTTCTTCTTACTCTATTTGTTCTGGTAAAGATAAAGTTCGAATAGCTGATGGGTCTTTATTTTTTGTTTCTAGCAAAAGTTCTATCAATTTCTCTTCCACCCTCTCTCTCGTTTGTTTTTCATGTTCTCATTTTTTCTACTAATCTCTTATCTGTTAGTCGTCTTACCAGTTCATTAAACTGTTCTGTAACCTTTTTTCCACTCATTGTGTTTTTCAGGAACTGGTGACAGGGAGAACGATTGGCAGTGGTAGTGCGCATGGTAGACTATACTTACTGAATGTTCCGTCTACATCTCTTTCACCTTCATCGTCTGACCAGGCTCTTCATGTCGACACTGGACCTTTACTTTTGCAACTACATCAGTGGCATCGTTGTTTGGGGCATTCTTCCTTTGGAGTTTTAGAGAGGTTTTTTCCTTCTTTAGCTAAACATTGTTCTCGAAGTACTTTTTGTTGTAAGGCTTGTGAACTTGCTAAACATAAACAGTCTGTTTATCCTTCAATTAATAAACGTAGTGATTTTCTATTTATGCTTATCCATTCTGATATTTGGGGTCATTCACCTGTTACTTCTATTTTTAGTTATCGGTGGTTTGTGATTTTTATTGACTGTTATTCTCGTGTCACTTGGGTTTATTTACTTCGTGCAAAGAGTAATGTTTTTTCGTGTTTTCAAAATTTTCATAATATGGTGCGTACCCAATTTGATGCCACCATTAAGATTCTTCGTTTTGACAATGGAACTGAGTATCTTGATGGTGGTTTCCGCGTCTATCTTGAGGCTCATGGTATTCTCTTTCAGACGAGCTGTGTCGGCACTCCTGAACAAAATGGGATGATGGAACGGAAAAATCATCATCTTCTTGAGGTTGCCCGTTCTCTTCTTTTCACTATGTTCCCAAATCATTTTGGAGTGAGGCAGTCCTCACCGCTGCCTATCTTATCAATCGTTTGCCTTCTAGTGTCCTTCACTTCAAAACCCCTTTGGCACTTTTACCCACGTCTCCACCTATCTCTTCTCTTCCACCTAGGGTCTTTGGGTGTACTTGCTTCGTTCATGCCCCTAAACACCTTGGTGGAAAATTAGATTTTAAGGTTGTTAAATGTATTTTCATTGGCTACTCTCCAACTCAAAAGGGCTATAAATGCCATTCTCCTACCACTCGCAAAGTGTTCGTCGGTATAGATGTTACTTTCTGGGAGACTGAGTTATTTTTTCGCCCCTCTGAGACATCTCTTCAAGGGGAGACATCTAAATTGGAAAAGATGCAATCGGATACGATTATTCAATCAGATACGCTTATTCAGTCGAATCAAGAGCCTCATGAGTTAGTCTTTCCAAATCTTATGCCGTATTCCCACTTAGGGGGAGAAGGAAGGGTCGGGTGAGGGGGGAATAGAGCAGGATATTGTTGAACGGTTAGATCGAACTGATCTGCATACTTATTCTCAACATCAGAAGGATCAGATTGCTCGTGCACCACTACCACCTTGCCAGTTGATCTCTCCACCTCCTGTTTCAGTCTATTCTAATGCTTCACCTGGTAATGAATCATCTGTTGTTAATCTTGAGAGTTGTGATTTACTTATTGCCCTTCAAAAAGGCATTAGGACATGTACTCAATATCCAATTTCACAATTTGTCTCATATGATTTATTATCACACCCATATCGTGCTTTTGTCTCGTCTTTGTCCCCTATGTCCATTCCGCAAGGTTGAAAATAAGCTATTGTGAACTCTAAGTAGAAAAAGGCTATGATTAAAGAGATGATAACTCTAAAAAAGAATGGTACCTAGGAGTTAATCTCTCTTCCAAACGGGAAGAAGCCAATTGGGTGCAAGTGGATGTTTACTGTTAAATACAACGCAGATAGTAAATGACCTGAGCTTTGAGTGTGAAAAGCCTATGAAGTTGTATTGTGATAATAAAGCTGCCATCAACATCGTCCATAACCCAATACAACATGACAGAACGAAGCATATCGAGATTGACAAACACTTTATTAAGGAGAATTTATGCAAAGGCTCGATTTGTATACTATTTGTGAAGTCTGCAGATCAATTAGCAGATGTTTTACTAAAAGGCTTAGTAGTAAAGTGTTTCACCCCATTATATACAAGTTGGGTATGAGAAATATCTATGCACCAACTTGAGGGAGAGTGTTAAATTAGGGGTGTTATTGTATTTTTGATATACTTGCCTCATTATATAAATAATAGTGATAAGGGAGAAAACCCTAATTTTTGGGAGCTGACTCTTTTCACCGTCAGAATAATCCTCTCTTATTCTCTCTTAACTCTCTCCTATTGTTCTTTGTTCATATATCAATATTAACATCTATCCAAGTGTCAATGCCACCAGCCTTTCTATTTAGAAAACAAACTATTCAGGTATAATGGCACTTCAGACTTCATAGTTGGCAGTCGACAGCCATAAGGACTTCTCAGTAGCACCATCCTCAGCAAGAGGGCTAGCAAACTAATCGGTGTCTACGAAAGCATTAGATAAACAAGGATTACCACTTAGACAAATTAACAGATTTAATCAGTTATACTATGAAATTAGGAAATGCTGACTTTAATCTCCCAAAAGACATGCCAAAAACTCAAGGCCAAAAGAATTATTAATTGTCGTCAACTTTAAATGGCAAAAGAGCAATTCAAGCAAAAATGGTTGCCAATAGATGCTTTATTATAAAACTTTTTATCCAGAAAACATGTAATAGGTGGCCACCTATTGAATACTACCAAATGGTGTGCTCTCCCAAAAAATTAAGAAACTGAAATTATTCACTCATATAAATTACCATAGATAGCTCATAGCATCAACATTTTCCATACAACAACTTCTACTGATGTGCACACTTAAATGACAATAAACAAAACTAAGGAAGAATAGAATTAAAAATGCTAATTTTCTGCTATGCATTGCAACATTGCACCAGAAGAATGCACGTCCTCTGTCACAAAGGTAAGGGAACAGAGTCCTAAATATCACTATGCAACAGTCTTTAGCAAACACCTCCAACAATACCCATTCAAGTGGTACATACATGTTGTGGTCCTCTCAATGACCCAACTTGACCGATCAATAAGCAGGCGTGCGTTCCCCCATAGCCAATAGGTCCCATCGTTGTAAGTCATGGTATCGGCCAGCATAATGGTCGCATCCCAGTGCAAGGGTATCAAGAGTATTGGTCAATGTACAACAGAAATTGTAAAAAAATGAACTTGTGAAATTTTCTCAATCTCTAGAAAATGCTAAAAAATTTGTTCACAAAGCTAAAGAAAACAAAAAGGGGATTGGTGATGCACATTTTGCAACTTTAATACCAAACATGAATGAACCAGAAAGTATTGATTTCAAGTAAAGTAGCATCTAATTGCAAGTACAAACATAATTCAGAAAGGCATTAAATTACATAATTAGGAAAAGACAACGAATTGAAACCATTTACAGCTTGTACAAACCATAATTATTGGAGGACCTCTCAAGCATGAGCCTACAGTCCATTAGAACAGCATGGATAACAATTACAGCACCTTCATCATACAGCGCAGCAGCAACAGCCTTCAAAAATTGAAAGAAATGAGTAATTTGGATCATACATCTTAAGAAAAAGTCAATTTCATACCGAGTTCTCGGAAATGAATGCCAGAATTCGAAATGCAGTTGTCAGTTGAGCCACACAAGAGTCACGAAGAACAGCAGCACGATAATTATTTTCAGAAATGGGTTTCCCTAGCAGATTCTCAACAAGGTTACTATCAGCACTTGTGGAAGAATCTCCAACAATATTCTCAACATCCATCGTATCCGATGACAAAATGCTTGTCGAAGCAATGTGTGCATCTCCTCCAGAAACTAACACAGTGATGTACTGTAGAAGACCAGTTGCCCCTTTTCTATGGTAAACTATACTAGCATCTACCCACTCCAAAAGCCGTGTAGGAGCATCCTTTCTATTGGACCCTGGGGAAGACGAATGCAAAGCCCTATGAAGTTCCATAGCATTTCCAATCCAAGAACCCAGGGAAGATGCAGTTAGATCAGTAACAATGACTTCAAAAATCTCAGCAGCCGAGTGAAAGACTGCCAGATTTAGTGGTAAAGCTCCTGCAAATCAAGAGTTTCATCCAACTAATATGCAAACTGTGGGAGAAGTTAACAATGAGATATCAGATATATTAAAATTGAATGTAAAGGCAGGGGACTACCACTATTTGAGGTGTCTAGATCCAGTTCCTTAATGGAATGTAATGCTGCTATTAAAACTGAAACAACCTACAAACAGGGGATACGAAAAATATATTAATTCATTACAACAATAAGTCTAAGCATTCTAACACACATCAATAATAATCAAATGAACAGTAATGAGGATCTGCCAATATCAGAAAAGGAACACTTCTTTAAAAAACAATGCACTCAATCAATAGCTTTTACATTAACAATAATATGTTAGCAGTTTCTATGGCTAAATGATAATTATTTCCCAGAAAAGCTGTTCTAAAAATGCATAATGTGATAAATCAAAGATTCAGCATAAGCAGGAAGAAAAAACTAAGCAGTGGAATAGCATTAACAAAATGAATAATAATGTTGAAAAATAAATGGAAGTGAGAAAATCATAATAATTAAAGATGCTAACAACAACCATGCTTTTGTTTCATTGAATCTCGTGTGTCATAGCATTTTTCCCGTATGAAGACTCAAAACAATATCTTTTATGGCTCACAACAACAAATTCGACAATACCTCTGGAAAATGCCCTAGAGCCAACAAAGCCTGGCGCCCACAATGAGACCTGCCAATCATGTCATTAATATCAGTCAAAAAAACTCCAGAACGATTCATATTACATTGGGGCACAACATCAAGCAAACAATTCAATAGTTCCACCTAGAAAGGCCACAAAGCTCCCACAGCACCCATAAAATTTCTTCAGTGTGTGCACTGGATGTAAGCAGACAATCAATAGCATTGACCTGTGCCCAAACCACAACAGCTAAACAACAATAGAACTCAAAACAGAAACAGGGAGGGGAAAAGGCATAAAAAAGGTAGAAGAGAACAAAAAGAAGACAATAACTACAGGAAACATAACCAAATTTGTAAAGAAAAAGAAATAGTAACATCAATTGATAAAATGAAACTAACCACCCTCAAATGCATTTCAACAATCATTCCAATTTCCTCTGGGTGACAAACAAACCCCTTGGATATCAAGACAGATGCATAACGAAGAGGAACAGACTCTTCCTTCTTCAAACAACCAGAACCCCTAAGAGCAAGAATTACAGTAGTGGAGAGTTCAGGGTGGAGGAGAAGGAAGATTAAACCTAAAAGAGAAAGAAAACAGAGTTAGGGTTGGTATATTAAAAATCATGTTTTTAGTATTTAATTTTATTTTAATAAAATTATTTTTCCATTTTATGAGAATCTTTATGAGCAATGTATGTGTATCATTTTCTTAATGTTATGCATGGATGTCCAATATTCTGTACAGTATTTAATCTGGTGTGTAGACTACGTCTTGCACACAGAAGATCAGATTTTATATTCTTGCAAAATTCAAGTTTTATATTCACAGTTTAGATGGAAATAAACATACCATCGATACGACTATAGCACGGAATTTTAGTAGACCTGTCTTGGTTACGAGGAACAGATAATAGCGTCATCTATTGTTCCGACTGTCTGTGCTAGTACACTTTATGTGTATTGAACGGGACACATTGGAGTAATTAATTTTATACTGACTATATAAATTAATTCACACCCTAAGGTTATTATGAATAGTGCTTATACTCTTAATCCTGAAATAATTATTGATTTGCGTATATTTAATATTCGTTATTTTAATTCATTTGTGGGTGCGATCTTATATGGGTCTATATTCCCGGTAAATTGGATAGCTGTATTATTTATATGGTGAATATTAATTATTGATGGAATTCAGGTCCTAAAAGATCGGGATTGACGATACCCCCTTAAGGAAGCTTATAAATTTTGACCAGGTCAAACCCCGCAAGTAGATTTGATTATCCGACAATCAAACAAGTTAAGCGGAAGGGCTTAAGGAATTATAAGATACCAATTAAATTAAATTATCAGTAATTAAATTTAATTGGCGGATATCGAAAATCTTAACGTGAAAAAAAATGATAAATAAGGAATTAGAAGATACCAATTAAATTAAATTATCAGTAATTAAATTTAATTGGCGGATATCGAAAATCTTAACGTGGAAAAAAATGATAAACATTTAATAGCAGGAGCTCAATGCAAGATAGTCTTGAGATTATGGGTCAAAGTACAATTATAGTTCTTTAGTGGTGTGAACTGTAATTCAGTGTTTCATGAAAATTGCAGAAACCGCTGCTAGTTTTCTATAATTGCAGATACCGCTATGAGGTTTGCTTAATTGCGAAAACCGTTGATAAGTGTCTGTGTTCCACTAAAAGTTTTACTCGTAATTACTCCACAGGTCCCTACTGTAGCCCTATAAATATGCGGGTAGGCTGAACCAATTTCATAACTTGTCTTCAAGACTAAAATTGTCCAAGTTCTGCCAGTACGAGTTCTCGATATATTATAACCCACACTATATTCGAGAATCGCATAAGAGAATACAGTAAAAGATCTTACGGGAGCTTCAACTCGGAATCAAAAACGTAGTTGAAGATTTGACCAGTAAAAGGTATTCTTCTAAATTAACTTTGGTTGCACGGGTTTCATTTTTGATCGTTCAACGTCAAAAGTTAATCTGGAGCCCGTTTCGGCATTTGCCCGTCCAGTTAATTTTTTACCGAAAATCGTTTGCAAAACAATGATATTGGCAGTTTTGCCTCCAATAAAAACACGAATCACATAAACGTATTAAAAAGAAGAGGGGATCAAAAAACCTGTAAAAGTGATAAAATAAGATAAAGCAGCTATCAACAAACCTGAGCGACAGAAAAGAAGCGAAAGAATTATGGCCTCAAGATATGATGTAATATCCACAAACATGTCCATAGCATGTCCCATTACAGAGCGTAACATGGATGATGACAATAGTGCAGCTGACAAAGGAAAGAATCCCCTATCCTGCTGACAAGACAAGAAAACATAGAGATAATTGTACGGAAACACAACTTGAAACAATAAGAAATAAACAATAATTTTTTTTAAAAAAAAAAGGCCTGTTGCCTTCAAGAAATTGAAGTAATGCTACTGTTTAATATTTTTTATTAGTCTGTTTGCCTCTTAACAAAAAAGAGGAAAATAGAAGTGAACGCTGATGGACATTTCTAGTAAGTGTCCAAACAACATATTGTTTTAGTCTATTTCGGAGTGTTTTGGTCCGTTCTTTCATGTTTTGTAATGTTCCAGTGGAAACATTCGAATTTTGATATATAACTTGAACCATGAGTGCATACAAAATGTAGGATAACATTATTCTTCCAAGTTTCAGAGCAGATGGACCCAAACTCAAAAAATAGACCAAAGAACAACACTTAACATGGTTTGGACCCCGGATATGCACCAAATTAAAAATGTCATGGAAGAATCCTTCAATGAAAGTCATTTACAGTTTCAATGTATGGTGTCTTGCACATTGCATTATAACCCATGTATAGCAGCACAAACCCCATCGGCAGAGACTTCGTAGGCAGACAAGTAAAATTTACAAGTCACAAATCTATACAGTCTCATATGACAATTCTCTCAAATCAAAGACCTTAGCTGAATGGTGTATCGAACAAGGTAATGTTCAGTCATTTTCACTAGTGTCTGACATATATGGAATTGTTCCGTACAAACAAATATTTTCATGTTTCCTTGAATGATACGTTCAATAGCTCAAAAAACTTAAAACAAATTATATTGGCCCAAATCAGAACAAACTAAATATTCATGACCAGAGACTTAGGAAGAAAGAAGAAATGGAGAGAGAAGAAATAAAGAACATGTTCCCGGCACATGATAACTTTGAAAATATGACTTAGCCAGGACTTGCTCATGATTTGAAATCAAAGACACAAGCACACAGAAATATGCCCGCAAAGTTATGACAACAATAAAAAAACTGGGAAGACAAGCAATAGAAAAAGATTCTGATAACCACTTTTAGCATGAAAATGAGCTAATATAGAGTATAGCATCAGAAAGGTGGCAGAGTTAACATCCCAAATATAAGCCACCTTCAAAATGAACGAGCAGATGTGACATCATACCTTCAGAAGGAACAGCAAGTGTGAGTCAATATCCCAAATAGAAAACCAACAATTTGAAGAAGTAATCAAGCTACTAGACGATTTGTATGACAACACTCCTTCTGTTTCACCGAGAAGCAATGATCTGCTTGTGCATGCCAGTGAGGAAGGATCTTCAATTGGACCACGTGAATTTATCATTTTCTGCAGCAATACTTGTCAACAAAATCAACTGAGAAACAAGAATTGGAATTACATGGCATATTAAAATAAAACAGTTAGAAAATAACAACTTGCTTGCCTGATGCCTATACAAGCAAAGAATAAAAAAGCTTTCCACTAACCATGAGAGTTTTGATTTGAGATTTAGAACTGGTAAGTTTATCTGAAATGGCACTAGTAACCCTTCCAGAAGCTGAAAGATCTCCAAGTACAGATAATACTGCAGACTGCAAAAATAACAATAGCTATATCACCGCAACCAGATTCATACACCTACTTGGGGCAAACCTACTACTTCCATGGGTTAGATTGGTTCGGTTTTTATATCCACTAGTTAGGTGCTGGTTCCAAATTTTTTGGAACCGTCCTCTTCAATTCAATAATTTCCCCACCCTCAATATTACTTTTACTTCTAATTGCATGTGGAAAGAACATGTTTTATAAAGAACAATGTGGGTGTTTAGCATTACTGAAACTAATTGCTTATATATTGTAACTGAAAAAATGATAATTATAACTTGCAGTAGAAAGTGAGTGTTTGGAAAAGATGCCATCTTTTAGCTGCAACTAGTTATTTATAGAAAAAAAAAATTTACAGCTTCTGGTAAAAGTTATGGGTGTTTGAAAAAAAAATGTTAGCAATAGCTATAATCAAAAGCAATGCCAAACACCACTGGTGGCTTCTCCATAGCAACATGGATAGCTGCATATAACCTTTTCTTCCTTTTATCTTGTCCTAATTGTATGTAAGCCAACATCCGGCTGTCCAACTGAGAATTATTAATGATTCTGTATAAGGGTGCATCAAGTGAGCATTTTTCATATTTCTGTGACAAATAACCTGAGATTCCTTGAGTGATAGGTTTATCTATTCTTTTTTTCCATTTGGTGTGTAACATTCCCACCTCACTTAACACATTCGCCACACATGGCATGATATTTTTAATGAATATGCATCGGCCCCAGGCCATAACAACTTGTGTATAGCCATTAAAAGGAACCATCTGGAGAATGCAACATATAATGCATGTTACAAGATCGTTCTCCCACATCGCGTAAAAAGCAGATGATTAATTATGAACGTCTTACACCAGGTGTCAACTTACGATTCAAAAGTGAGTCTCATGTGGGCCAAGCAAGCATCTTTAGTTGTCTAAGGATGTAATTGACGCTTGCTGAAATGGAAAACCAACGCAGCCCAAACCAAACAGATATTTTTCAATTTGGTTTGGTTCGGTTATGTAACTTGCACGGTTCGGTTCTAAAATAAAATGCCTGGAACCAACCTAGCTCCGTTGGGTTCTACGTTTGGTTGGAAACCAAACCACCCCAAACCGTTTGCACCCCTACACCCACAAGCAATCAAACCCCCAACCCG
>JAOTRH010000010.1:5308882-5322044 GCA_034768845.1 Heliamphora exappendiculata | reverse complement strand
GTAAGACCATATTCCCTTCCTGTCTCTGTCCTTGGGTCATGCTAAATGCTGTAGTTGCCAAACTAATAGGGAACATTAATTTCGGACTGTGTAAGACCATATTCCCTTCCTGTCTATGTCCTTGGGTCATGCTAAATGTTGTAGTTACCAAACTAATACCTTTCCGTTCAGTACCACTAGTGGTGTATATAGTTAAGATATGCCAACATCTAATGAAGAATACAGAAAAGCAGAAAGAATATAAACCACCTTTGAAAGCTGAGGATGTCCACAAATTCCAGAAGACCTATCAAAATGGAAGTGTATACTTAGCATATCCATCAACTGTTTGGAGGTAACCAAATCAGCCTCCAATTCAATAAACATGCTGTCTTCCACGGATGCAGATGAAAGGTTTCCTGATTTATGTAGAAGGCTGTTGTAGATATCAAAAAGCTCCTTTCTAGACTCAGTAGGATCGAAATGAGACTGTTCTTCCAAATTTCTAGATTTTCCCACCAAAGATTGTTTCTGACTGATAGCTGGAAAATAGCAGGTATGAGCTGCATAAGAAGACGCCACTGATATGAGAGAATTAATAACATTATCGATTGCATCTCCATGGTTTGACAACTGCAAAATCTTAAATGTCAAATATAACAACTTCTTAACCGCAACAGAAATATCGGGCGCAACAACTTCCAGAGATAATGCCTTTGGGGAACATATCAATTCCTCAATTTTAAGATTAGTCGGATGTAGTGCAGGTGGGAGGTCTTCAAGCCTTCCCTCAGTAGTAAAAATGGTATTAGTTAAAGAGTTATCTAAATCAACTTCTATGTTGAACTGCCCCAGATCTTCTGCTGTGTTCCCATATATGACCAAGCTAAGGCTGCGGTAGCTTCCCCTTACAACCAAATGATTTGTTACAACAGCCTGCAACAAGTTCATGTATTACTTCCAACGAACATTAAAATAAGTTATATATTTCTCACAGAAAGATATATGGTTGGACGCCGTAAAATTGGCTGAATTGAGGCAATGGTAAGGAAAAACCACTTGCGAGACTCAGATGATGATATGTAACTATCAATCTAACCAAATAAATTAATAACATGTAATATGAGGTGCATTCCAAGAAAGTCCAGGTGGCAGCCCACCTTACCTCCAAAATTAACAGCTAGGTTCACTAGCATGAACCAAAGAAAGCAATAAGAGCTGGGACAACATATGGGCACCTTGTTACCATATCTTGAACTGCCCATATAAATAATTTCAGTAAAATGTTCAGAATATTATGATTATCATGATACTTTCTTTAAGTCTTGAATGCATTTATTGGAAAGGAATAGAAATTAAATGTGCATTATAAATTAAAAGAGCATGATAAGCATATGTACAAAAATACAGAAAGAAGCATTACAGTAGGAAAGAACAGATCAAGAAATTGGATAATGAGGCAAGGCTGAAAGTGGCATTGATAACTCCCCAGCCATCTACAGAAATGTGTTAGCAAAGATAAAGCGTAACAATCAAAATACTAATAATCATGCTATAATAACGAATTTTCTTTTGTTGTGACTAATTTGTTCTAAGTATGGAATAATCAACTTAAGCACCATAACTAGTTTAAGAACGATGACTCAATTGGTGAAGATGTGTGTGGTGCCTCGGGCTTGGAGAAAAGCCACTTCATGCTTTCTCTATCATTTGTGACTAGGATGTGTCAAAATTAGTGTCACCTCATGTTTTATTTACACCTCATGCTTATAGATTTGGACACCTCATGCTAGAAGAAACCAGGTGAATCACATCTTATTTGGAACTAGTGTAAGCGTCTCCTACTTAACATATCTCTCATGCTTGTGTATGCATCCATAAATAGAAGAGAATCCTAGGGAATTTTATTCTTTCGTTGGATTCTACCCAATACATAAAGAGAAAAAGAGTGAGAAACGCATGTTCATTTGCAAGTGATCTTCTGCCGCTTCTAGTGTTTTCAACATCAACTATTCTTCTTGGAATGTTTATAATAATATATCAAAGTATGAAACTAGTCTTGATTATGAAAATTATGTCTATTTGTCTTTTGTTTTTATGTTACTTGCCTTTTATGAAATTGCATCCGGTGAAAGTGGTGACTGCTTACGACTTTCTCTTAGTGTATAGGCCCTTAGTGTGTCTGCTTATGGGCAGCTGGGAGATGAGTAGAGGCCCACACTTACTCTCAGAGGGTAGATGCTCCTAAAGTATCTTAACTATGTTTTCTATTCATATTTGAAACTCATATCTCCATACATATCCATATATTATATATATTATCGATAATACACATGGACCCATCTGAAACTCATATATATGCCTCTAGATTGTTTTATATACTTGATCCAGCTAGTTGTGATAGTTGGTTACATACTGGGTTTTCTATCTTGAACATCATATTTATACCTACCATGCACATTGATGATTATGAACTGAAAGACAATAAACAAACCAGAATAATTGAAGAATTAGAGGAATTTTTTGATCTCTGAATATTATTGTAGTCATTGATATTTTGGGACAATAGTGTAACTGAAATTGATTTAAAAGAAATTTTGTTCAATTATTTATTTGTTTATTGTACTCAGAAATTGCACAGTTCAGTATAGCAAACCCGAGGCCAGTCATGGCTCTCATCCTACTAGGTGCCAACCTAGTTGACTAACCAAGCAAACAAACAACCCTACATCCTTTTTATCGCTCCGAAATACGTCTATCAAAAAAATCATTGGTAGGCTTGTAGGTGCCAACCTAATTGGGATCTAATTGACCTACTTTTTGTAGAGAAAAAGTTGTAAATGATACATTTTGATCCTTTTCACTAGAGTTGGCAAACAAGTTGTACAATTGTAAATATAATCGCTTTCCATTGAATAATAATATTTATGTCTCGCACTTAATCATTTGAAGTGCTCAATTTTATTATATTTTTTTATATCTTATTATATAGAAAGAAAAACAAATGTAAGAAAAAAATTGAAAAATGATAATTATTATAGAATAAGTTTACTTATAAACCAAAAGAAATATAAGAAAATTAATAGATCATTTTTTTTTGTTTATTGAAGTGTAATAAAATAAGATTAAAGAAAAGCCCGAAAGCACAAGCCCAAGCCCACGCCCAAGCCCGAGCCCATGGCCCACCCCCCCCCCCCCCACCCCCAAAAAAACCGTAAATGCTTATTGTAGATACTAAATAAAATAAAAGAGAAAATATATGAGAAAAAGTGAGGGATCGTAACAATAACATTTGTTGTTGAGATCGAACAAGGTCACTGGTTCAAGCCAAACGCCATATGTTAAAACTTTCAAGATTCACATTGCATCCGTATGCTTATTGGGTGTCGTAAAGAGTTCATCTGGGAGCTGTAGGGTTTGAGTGGCACACCGTAAATGCAGCCACATGCACAGCCCAATCATTAACTGAAATCGTAGTTTACCATAAACCTGGTGACTGCTGAGAGGAATTCTAGATTTTGGTTCATCTGCTGATTCGCTATTTAGAGTAGCATCCACCACCACAGTGGGGTGGATAAAGTTCCAAACTGCTTCCATATCATTTTTATCTCCCAATCACTCAATCAACTTTCCTTACTTTCATAGTACACATGCATGTAGCATTCCAGCCATTTTCTGACAAAATTTTACTTGTCAAAAATGAAAACATTGCTTACTTTATTGCTGCCAAATTTTACGCCATGATTACTAGATGAAGAGGAAATTACCATCGAATGGAAAAGTAGGCGCATCTATAATTGGTAGCAAGAGGTAATACCTCAACTTCAAGCACATTTGATGAAGAATGAGAATATAGAAAAGGCTGACTAAGCCGCCTAAATCTTGTTTCCCCTTCACACTGAACAAACACCTCCAAGGCAAATGAAGGAGGTGAAGTGGCCCTATACCAAAAAGAAGTTAGCCAGGGGTAAAGGAATTAGTACCAACAATAACACAAAAATGGAAAATAGAACACAGACAATGAAGAGATCCTGCAATATGAGCACCTAAAATCACATAAGATGACACTATCCCCTTTTTATCTCTCTTTTTCATATGGTGGGCGAAGGGCTAAAGGAAGTGGGCAATCATCATTTGCAAAAGAGAAACTAATGTCAATCTGACAGACAAGCATCTTCAGAACTTGCAATTAAATCCAAAGGTACAAGAAGCCAAAAGAACGGTGAGGAAGGACATTCTTAAGGCAAGTAGAAAGGATTACATCTGAAATAAGAAGCACACAACATCATACAACTGATATCAAAGCTTAGCAAAACACCATACATGCCACACTCCTTAGGTTTCCCCTTAAGTTACTCTGCTGATACTTGATTGTCAATGGAAACGCCAATGCATGGCATGCACGAAAGAGCTTGTGGGATTAGTGCCACACCTAGACAATCAAGTGCATGGGATCAAGGCAACATTGATGCAACTCTGGAAGGATTTATGGGATACTAATCCAAAATTTAACTAGCTTGTGAACAATGTAAACAACACAAACCAGAATACCAGAATGGTAAGGGCGAGTATCTGAGCCAAGTGCCTAGAGTGGAGAATGGAAAGCCAAAGAACTGGAAAATTTTCTCTTTGACATGAAAAGTACTGCCAAGACGTACAGACTAACTCATAAGAGACTGAAAATGACAACTGTGTAAGTTAAAGGTGCCACCATGCAGTGGTAGCACAACAAGTTTGCTGGCGTTCAAAACGAACTTTGCACCATTATCATATGGGAAGTTGAGAACAATTAAAGGAGAAACCAGAGATCCTAATTATTCCCAGAATGTAGAATATAACCCTACAAGAAGCCTCTGTGAACTTAAGTAAAATGGCTCAATAAGCAAATATGTGAAGGACAATAGCTCTGATGCAGCAAAGAAACAAGCCCAAGAAGCTGTAATGAACCCTAGAATGGATGCAAAGAGAATAATCTCCGGAATAGTTAAGTTAATTCAGGGAAAAAAAATGGGTACATTAGGTGCACACCAACTTATGTAGACATAATTCTACGATAAAGCTAATGGTATGGTTCCACCTGGATTCATGTTCATGGTTATCTAGCAGATTTTTTTATGAACTGCACACCTTCTTTATTCAGGCTTGGGGCTTTGTAAAGTTAAGATTCTAAGGACAACTTAGGCGGAGTTAAATGGTATGCTTCCACCCAAAGTCAGAATAAATAATCACATATTTAATACTTCCAAGTTCTAAGGACAGGAAGTCAAAAAGTCAGGTAGGATTTATTGACTCACCAAAAAACTTCTTAACTTACTTATCCCCTGTTTGGTTTGACTAAAAACCTCGCTTTTTTTGTGAAAAAGCGAGCTTTTAAGTCATACTATTTGGTTTTTCAAAAAAAACAACTAACTTTTTTTTTCAACTCCTAATCCAAGGGAAAAAGTCTATACACGTCCCAAACACCCTTAACTTTTTTAAACTAAAATTACTATAATTTTCTCAATTAAAAAGTCAACTATCCTCACAAAAACAAAAACAAAAAGTCGTGCCAATATCCTAAACACTACAACTTAAAAGTAAAAAGTAAGGGTATATTAGGCATTTTAATAACAAGTAAAAAAGTAAAATAACTACTATAGAAAATTATCCCAAACACAACTTTTTTATATTCCTCTTTTTTCTTAAAAAGCTAAATATCTTAAAAGTCAAGTTTTTTAGACATCCCAAGCAGGCCCTTAACTTTGGCAAAAACTACAAAATAAAGGACTTAATAACATGCTCCCAAAGCAAGATCAAATAGTAATCTCCTTGGAACTCAAGGAAACATTAACGACGTCCTTAAACATGGAATTAATTCATATCTGGCTGGCTAGATCAGTCTTCCCTTGTTAAGAGAAACTCAACCACAAGTTTTGCGTTGATTCTTTAGTCCCTGCCTGAATTTAGGTCCTCCACGGACCCATGACTATAAATCTTTTAGGACTCTGGAAAATTGAACTTTAACAGCCCATAAAGGGACTGCAAATCCAGTGCAAGTGGCCTCTTGTCCTGAACTACTACACAACTTTCTACTTCAATTACCTTTCACACTCGAAGGCATAATAATTATTGCTTTCAGGAATCTCTATATTCAAACCAAAATGGATCACTAAATTCAAGTTATCAATCATTCCTGAATACGATTACTAAATTCAGCTCAAACAAATTCTATGCCTTATAACCCACAAAATTTATCATCAAGCACAAGTTTGAGAACTTTAGTTCTAACCTTGTGGTCACTTAGGTAAGGTAACCATTCTCCAGGTATCTATCGTATTTTGGCAGTAAGTTCCAATCAATTTGCCACAGAGAAGATGAATCTCTGGCTAAGAATATCTCCTCCATCTCATGTTATCCTGAACTAGTGGCTCATTGCATACAGCACAACCATGAAACGGGTTTCTAAGATCGCCATCTCAAGGTGGCTTGATCTTGGCAATTAGGCATCCATCTTCTGTGTACTAATCAAAGATTGATAGAGTTTCTCACTCTATTAGTGGCTGAACGGGTGATAAAAGATATCCATTCAATCTAACTTGAACAGATTGAATATCTTCGTTCATTTGTAGGGTACTCATAGCCTCATAGCCACAACAAAATGAATGTTGACCTGCCCTTTCCGTCTTTCATTCATGGACTGTATTTTGATTTAGAATGCAGAGAAATGAAAACCCAACATGATAAGATCAAAGGCTCTGATACCAAATGATGCAGTAAAAGAGGCTCTAAACCCAAAATGCCGCAGTGCAAACCTAAGAGAGATGATGTGGCTGCAATAACCAAGCCCAATAGGCTGTAATTAACCCAAGAAGGGTTGTAGAGAGAACAATCTCTGGAATAGATAAAAGTTAATTCAGCAAAGAATGCAGTAGCTTCACACCTACTTATATAGACCTAATTCTAGGATAAAACTGGTATATTGTATGCTTCCTCCCAAAATTAAAAAAACAAATTACAACGAACATATTTAATACTTCTTAGTTCCGAGGAAATGCAGTCAAAACTCGGATAAGACTTGTCCAAGGACGTGCTCGTTTGGTTGAAGGACTATTTCTCATGGGATAATTAATGTATTCGGATTATTAGTGCCTAGAGTATTATGGATTGAATTATTAGTGTAGTATTTTTTGTACCGAAGAGCGTTTGGTTGATAGTAGGATAACCGAAGGATAAATAGTACATTGTTTGGTTTGACATGATTTTTGTGGGATTAAATTTTTTAATGTATAAAAATGCTCAAAATAGTCCCGAGACTAACCAACTCACCTCCCGCATGGGATTCGGATAGTCCCACCAATGAAGTGTTAAGTTGGTTGGAGGGTTTTCTTAACCCTCCACCAAATGCTTCCCAAACATAGTACTACATGGCACGTGTCCAACAAAAGCCACTGAATTACTAACGTGTGGCGGTACTTAATTTCAAGTCCAGGTTGTCTAACTGTCGCAAGAGAAAGAGAGCCAATAATAACCTTGGCTTGAGGCAAAAGCAAAATAGACAATAGCCTATATCTACCTGGTCAAATGGAAGGATTTATTTGTCTAGATGAGTATTTGCCTGCAGCAGCATCCAATACAGACATGCACTGGACATGCTGTTTCGCATGCCAGACATGCCACATGGCAGATGCTCTCTTTTTTTCTCAGACACAACCGGTGACTTGCCAAGGACAAACGTGCCCTTTATTCAAACACGCAACTGGACACATTCGGAGCTAAATCATAATTTTAAATCGTTAATCAGTGTCAAGTTATAAGATTTAGAAACTAAAGAGTAGAAATTGAAAAAATACAAAAAATTGTTGTAACTTTAAATTGTTTTTTATGTTGAATTATCTCTACTTTTTATCTATTACTTGGTTAAGACAAGTCAGAACTTGTCTAAGAAAACTTGTTACTTCTAATATGTAGTTTTTTTTAATAAGACAAAATGTATTAAAGAGGCATAAAAAAAATGCCACCCATATACAAAACAGCCAACCGCAAAAAAGCCCTATACACTTCTAAGTGTATCAAAAAGGTTCACAAACTCTAAAAAATAGTCAAGGAATGATTACACTTCCTCTCCCAACTATACAAAAGGCTCAATAACGAGCTCCTAAGCTAAAGAAGCAGGCTCTCCAAGCCTTTAAAAGGATGGCAATTCCTCTCCCACCGAATGAGCCACATCATGCACAACAAAATCACGCGCCAAATCCTCTTTCGACTGTTCCCAACCTTTTCTCCTTGCCAGCAAAGTAGGAGCTCCATGACAATCCTAGGAAGTACCCACGTCACACTAAACCAAGCAAAGATTGGCATCCAAAGATTCTAAGCCACCAAACTACCGACTCTCCATTCCTTTTGCACAAATAAACTAATGCAGCACATGAAGGGACAAGAAATAGAAGAAAGTGGTGTGAAGGGGTCACAACCCTAACACAAGGCCACAAGCCCACAGCCTAAACACAAATTCTAATAAATCAGTTTTGAATAATACATCTTGAGAGTTTGCTATTTGTAGGCTAAAAACCTTAATTTTAAAAGGAATCGTCAAAACAAACAACCTCACTATGCATATAGAAAACATAATCCAAATCCTCCAATTCTGCCCAAAACCCATCATTTCCATTACATAAAGCAGAAAGTTCCCATTGACATAGAGCAAAAAGTCCCAATTGTCCAACTTGCACACTACTCCTGAAATTTTGTTGTTTCCTTGAATCCACACCTTCATTTTCCAGCAGAAGAGCAACCAAAATTTGCCTTCCCGCAACAAAAACATTTTGACTCTGAGACGATCTTCCCCAACACACCCTTTAACCCCATTTTTTAATCAAATACACCCTTTACCTTGCAGGCCAAGATTTTTGCTAGCAGCTTAGAGGCACCTCCAAGCAAACTGATTGGTATGAAATCTTTGATATCCTTAGCAACTCTTTTCTTTGGAATTAAAGCCACAAAAGATGAATTTAAGCTTCTCTCGAACTCTATGTGCTCCCAAAAATGATGTATCATCCCCAACAACTCTAGCCTAACCACCTCCCAGCACTACTGAAAAAAGGCCAACTTCATCTCGTGTGGTATCGGCGCCTTACCCTCATTCACAGCCCAAAGAAAGCCTAGCTCGTGCCTAAGAGGGAGTCAGGCCTTTGTATTGGATCCAACCTATGACTTAAGCCAACATCTTCACTCAAGCCCCCAAATTCCAACACTGACACTCACTCTTTAATTGGGCTTTTTAATTTCTTGGGCTTTTTAATTTCAAAGCCAACTTAGGTCATGTAGACCCAATCTTGCGACCCACTCCATGTCTGTGGCCCATCCCTCTTTCAAGCCCTTCACGTGACTTCCCCCATCCCACTTCTTTTCTAAATAAAGCAGCTAGATCAGATTCCAATTTGAACACCATCTTCCTCATGTCGCACCCAATACATTTCCCCCACCTACCTCTACATTCCCCGTTGTGGCTTCCACGCGCCTCTGTCTTCCTCACGCTTGCTCCTCTATTGACCTCCCTTCTTCCCGTAGAGAGATTTTGACCTACTGGTCTAGGTCTCGTGTTCGACAAAATTGGCACCTCATAATTCTAGTCTCCCCAACCAACTGAAATAGTAGCAGAAATGTTATTGTTTCTTCCCTAATTTTGATACATGCCCACACTAGATGCTTCTTGGTCTCCGTGCCTCCATCCATTCCCAAGAAGTCGCTGCACTAATCACTAATAGCTTTAAACACCTCTTTATTCCAACAATGTATTGGGAGAGCCATTGCCCTTAATCCATCTCCCATTGCCCTTAATCCAAGCAAAGCTTTGTTCTTTCGCTAATCTGAAACCCGTGTCGACTGGTGACCGCTAATCCAGGAGTAATGGCCTCCTGACAAGAAACCAATGGTGTTTCACTATACGTTGAGCCTCCTCCCTTGACAAAAAGGAGAGTAGATGGAGAGCCCCACTGAGATCCTTCACGTCGACCCTCATCAACACTCTCCACGACCTTGCAAGTGACTCCTTTACCCTCTTAGCTTCTGCCACCTCTTCTTGAACATCACCTAATATACCCACTAGACACTTACTAAAGAACCCCAGCATCTCATTACTCAACTCTTTCGAAATCTCGACATCGCAATCTCTAATTCTCCCATTCAACAGCACTAGCAAGCTCACCTTAGGCCAACTCTGGAGCTCAGCCACCTTCACAAAGTTATTCGGGTCTTAGTATGGTTCGAGCTACACCTTGGATCAGCCCACCAAAACAACAGCAAAAACCACTCCATCCATCTCCATAGAAGGATTGTCGAATGCAGATGCCTTCCCTTCAGTTATTGGTAGTTGTTGTCACCTGCAACAATCAACCTAACAGAGTTTCTCAACATCACAGAGTGTTCGACAAAACCCTATCAAGCACACAAAACCCTAACTTGCAAGTCTTCATGGACTCCTATAAAAGCTTATCGACGAACCACATAAACTCAAAGGCGATTAACATGATTTGTCTTTGAAACCCTCTACCTCTTTCCACGCCGCAAATGTCGCCTTCTCAAGCCATCTACTAGTTCACAACAACGCTCGAACGAGCTGTCTTCTTGATGCAAAATCTTCCAAACTTCTAAGATGGACTCACCCAAGGGTACTAATTCGCTCAAATCATAAAACAGTGTTAACAAATTTTTTACAATCGTCAAAAAACCCCATAAGCAAGATCACCCTAATAATGAACCTCTCTTGGAAGTACTGAACAAAATTTGAAACTAAAAGTTCTTGATGCACTTTTCCTTTTTTCAAAAACCAAAAAGAAAAGGAGAAAAGAAAAGAGAAAAGAAATAGAATCCTCTTTCACTTAATTCTTGTAAATCCACAATCGTTCTACCTTAACCTTGCAAGTTACAATTAAAAACCTATTCATTTCTACACAAGACATCTATTACCAATTGAAGCTTTCTAAAGTTGTCTAAATCAGTATGGTATGAGAACAAACCTGGCTTCTAATTCCAAACAAGTTACTCACAGTTTTGAAGTTGACAAAAACCAGAAAAATACTTAAAAAACAAAATCAGTTCTTGAGAGAAATTAGGGAATTCCACAAATTACTTCTAGCAAAATATATTATTAGTCTAATTAAGTAAGAATAAGTCCACCACACTTACCCAAAGTCGCTTTTCTTTTTGTTTTTTTCTTTTTATCTTTTTCCTTTTTTTTCTTTTTTTTTGGTGTTTGGGCGGCGAGGGCGGGGGTGTTATGGACTTAGAAGTTATCATGTCAACCATAATGCCCCTAAGATGATCAATCCACCACCTTACAACTTTAACTCTCCCTATTCCAATCTTTCTTCTACAATACATTTAGCAAAACCCAGCTAAGAAACATTGACACTTCTACCAACGAGGCGTGTCGTGTCGGACACGACACTCCTCGAACACTCCTAAATTCGTATCCAACACTTTTTAAGGTATTTTAATTAAAAAATTAAATTTATAATGTCATACATTTCCTCGATACTTTATGGATACTTTTTAAACTCTCTGAATACGTCCTATGTGATGAATTTCTTCATAGCAATAATATTTTGCATTTTTTGAAACGCAAATTATGGGCACTAAATATGTTTCAGTACATTATAAAATGAAATATAAAATTTTTTAATTTTATTAGTGATTTATTGTATATATTCAATTACTACTTAATAAATTATTTACATATTTGACATATAATAAATATATACAAATATAAATTTTTAATGTGTCCTAAGCGTATCATGTCTTGTATTTTTTTAAATTAACGTGTTGGCATATCCATGTCGTGTCACGTGTCCGTATCCGTGTCCATACTACTTAGATACCCAGAGTCACAGACTAATCTCTTCCTAATTGAAAGGACACTCGCGTAAAGTCCAAAGCAAACATTAAGTGTAGCACCATTCACTGGGCCCTACTTGCTTTCTGGGGGAAAAAATGCAATAAATAAAAACTCAGCCAACATTACTAGCACCCATACCCTATAAGTGTTACCGCAGAAGAAGCTGATGTCCCGTGCTGCTCAAGGAACTCACAAGAAGTGATGACAATAGGTTCAGCAAATATCACCTGGGAGGGAAATAAGATGTTAGTGGCGTACAACTACCGAACAAGATGAAGAATCAAAACGTATAATATAAAAATAAAGAACCATGTCAACTAAGCTAGCTCTTCAAACATTACCTGCATATCAAAATTGAAGAAGCTAAGCGGCCAAAAGATATAGGAAAAGTAAAATATAATTGAAAATACAGCAAGGTAGAAATATAATCTATCCATCGGTGGTCAAAAATTGTCTTATGAAAAAATAAATAGGAGGGGGAGTAATTACAATTACAATGATGAGAATTTCAACCATTAATCACAACTTCAATATTTTCCTTTTTTCTTTGTTTAGGGAATAATGCAGTCTCAATATCTGGAATCCTACTGCATTCGTAAGGGCATTGCGTAAGATCCATGGTTCAATTCCTGTGGGGTTTAAATTCCATCTTTTACATCACCAAGTTACTAACATCTACTACCTAACTCAATTCCCTACCCGCCCTACACAAATAGAAAACATAAAAATAGCCAGTTGTAAAGCTTAAAGAAAATACTGTCATAGTAGAAAACAATATGCTGAGAAAATAAAATTGAGAGATAAAAAGCAAAAGCAATGCCTAAAAGCAAAGACTTTTAAAAAAGAAAAGAAAAGAAAAGAAACTAGTCTGCCTTGGTGCCCAACCTGATTTGAGTCGATAATAATCCCTAAGCATCTAGATGCACAAATTACCAACAACAAAATGTGCACTAGCTAAGAAAATGTAGCCAAGTTACGTGCCCGCTTGGGTTAAGAAAATCTTGACCTTTTACACCATAAAAAATGCCACAAACAACAACCAGAAACATCTTTACTCTTCCGAAACAAAAGAAGTAAGTAATTATTCAACAACGCAATTCTAAAACGTTTTAAGATTTTCCATTTCACTTTATTCAAGTATATAAACTGAATGAAAAAAGTGTTGGAATCTGTGAATTTCATTGGCCATGGAAATCCAGATTTCAATAAAAGATTCAATTACAATTGAATTGGACAGTTCAATTGCAATTGAAGCCTGGAAACCAACAGCCATGTGTGGCCATTGATTTCCAGAGAAAACCTTCCATGAGA
>JAOTRH010000010.1:5298360-5308782 GCA_034768845.1 Heliamphora exappendiculata | reverse complement strand
ATTTTGGGTGGGGTTGCAAACGGAGGTTTTGAGGACGGTTTTGTAGTGGGCAGTGGTTTTGAGGACAATTTTGATATGAAATTGTGATTTTTCGTTAAATTAAACGAAAATTTTAATGGATTAAATCTTTTTGATATTAAAATTAAATCTGATCGGTGTTACTATAATTTTTAAAACTACATGAAGAGTTTTTATTTTTGTTAAAAATCTAAAAAAAAATAAGTGTAATTTATCTTAATTTATAACTAAAATTAACCATAAAAAGTTAAAACCATAGAAAATAACTTTCTCAAACACCTTAATAGCCTAAAAGGGACAGAAAACCTAGAAACCCTATTAACTAAGAATTTTTTTAACTGCCTTTTATCAACATTCTGCACACGTGCAGTGGAAAATGTACCCTTTTCGGCCGCTTAATTATATGATAAATAGTTCCACAAAGGTGTCTTGGATCATGGGCTTCACGGATCTTGTGATCTCCTATTCTTGCGGAAATAAAAAAATGTTACTCATTGAATTATGATTTATGGATAATAAAAATATAATATATAAGCATTTATGTAAATTGTATAATTTGTGTTAATATTTGTAAACATAATAGATTTTAAGAATAATTACACTTATCTCTTCTGATATTTAAACTTATTACAGGAATCTCTTATGTGGTCTCTGAAATTACACTAACTTCTCTTAAAATTTAATTTTTAACATCAATTGCACTCAACGATTAAAATTTTTGTTAGAATTTAACAAAAATCACCCATTCCACCTTAAAACCACCATTTTCATCCTAAAACTACCCTTCAAACCAACTTCTCCCCTAAAATCACAATTCTTACCCCAAATTTCAATGGAATTGTGATTTTAGAATGGATGATTTTGGGGTGAAAATAGTGAATTTGGAGGGGAAAAATAGTTTGAATGGTAGTTTTGAGATGAAATTGGCAATTTTTTTTAAATTTTAACGAAAATTTTAACAATTTAGTACAATTTGTGTTAAAAATTAAATTTTAAGAGAGATTAGTGTAATTTCAGAAATTACATAAGAGATCTCTATAATAAATTTAAATCTCAAAAAAAGTAAGTAATTATCCCTAGATTCTAACTTCAAAAAGTATATTAATATCATTTTTTTTTTTTATTAATCTATTAACTACTGTCTAATGGTAGCATGTAGGGCTGAACCTAATTAAGAGAGGTTGTAGGCACATTTAAATGAGATCCTGTAAAATTTTATACACATAAGTTTTTTTAAAAATCATTACAAAAAATCTAAAATATACAAATTGTCATGTTATTTTACATTTTATCATTATTTAATTTACAACCAAAATAATATTAAACAAAATCAAAAGCTTTGTTGCTAAAAAAAGTTAAAAGCTATAATATCAAAACAAAATTAAAAAATCAAATCAGTAGTAACAAATAATCACTTAAATATTATCCTTCTTGTATTTTCTTGTCTTAAAATTACCGATTAAATGTGTATAGTCAAGGTTTTATACTATTTATTTTTCAAAGGATGATATTACTAATTCATCCAATCTTTATTGTGATTTAATCGACTACATATTAGATTTAATTAATTTTAACTTTAAAATTTTTTTTTTGAGGCAATTATAACAAGTATACTTAATAATATTCTATATTTGAAACACATCAAAACAATGATAATCACAAAACCAATGCTAAATCTTCAAAACTTCTAATATACAAAATATTGGATTTGGGCGCTTTAATTTTAATAAAGTTTTTACTTAATTTTATGCAAAATTTAATTAGAAGTATTAAAAATTTTAAGACCCTATTTTTAGGCAAAATTTGTGGGCCCAAGACAACTGCCTCGCCGCCTCCACATAAGAGCCCCCTCCACATAAGAGCCCCCCCGGTAGCATGCTTGTAAATTAAGAGTAATTATTTAGTACTTACAAAACACTATATAGCATTACTTACGACGTATTTTTATTCAATTATTTAATAAAAAATATTTCAAATAAAACAATGATAAATTACCTTTATTATATAAGTGAAAGACAAATATATCTTACTTAGTACCTATTAAATTTTTTATTTATTAAAAATACTATATTAATAATATCACATAGTACTTACTTAATAAGTTTTCCTAAATGAAAAGGTTTTCTTCACTTAAGACCACATTTCAAAATGAAACTCACCCTACTACCACTATTGCCTCCATTATTTGTTTTCTTTTCTTATTTTTTCTCTTGCTTATTTTTTTATTAAAACATTAACAAGTTGTTGCAACTTGGTTAATCTCTCAATATATGGGCAAGAAATTAATTGTCTCCTAAAAAATTACATCTTTATGTCTTAATACATCAAAAATATTTAGATATATTTCAAAAAATTTGTCTCAAATTATTACCAACATAATCGCTTACCCATTATCGCCCACAAGCATTTCTAATCCAACAAACTACACAACGACTCGTAGTGGTGGTCTCCCTTCTCTCTTTTGTCTTTCCTCTTTCTTTTTTTGGGGTTTATAATTTAATTATATAGCGAAAAATACCCTAAAACAAAGCCAACCTTTTTTTGGTAAGTAAGAGACAAAAGAAAGTCAACTTCGTGTGCATTGATATGTTTTATAAAAAATTGGTGAACAGTTCAATTTATAGATCGTTTACTATTTTTGCATAAGATTTTACAATAAGATCCATCCTCATAAAAGTTTTAACTCACAAGATCCTTTTGATGCCAAAATACTCTAGAACAAATAAATTTATATGTGCCTTCTTAAAATATGTATAAAGAATACGAATAAATTTATCTATCTTTTATTGAAAATACGTGTAAATAATACAAATAAATTTATCTTTTTTATTAAAAGCGTGTATGAAGAATACAGATAAATTTATCTGTTTACATTATCTGTGTTGATATACAAATAAATAAATTTATCTGTTAAGTATAAAAAAACAGATAGATAAATTTTTCTATTTGCAGGATCAAGATATTTTTGAACGAAATCACACAATTAGACATTGCGTATTAAAATTCTTATTGATGAACCTTGCACGACCATGGTTAATCCCACGTGAACGAATAACGGTGATCGTATAAGATTATGTAATTTGGAATGGTACAATGTATTTCTTTCCTTCTCTCTTTTTCTTGGTCTCTCCTTTTTACCCATTATGCAGTTCTATTTTTCTTTTTACTCTGGCATCCATTTCAACCAATAGTTTTCATGTCTCGAGCTGTCTACTTTAACTAATTTTTAAAAAATTAATTTTACCATTCACTAATAGAAACCCAATTAAAATCATAATCAAATTTCAAATGAAATAATTCCAAAAAATTAATTGCACCTTTCGAACATGAGATCTACACCAATCCACCTCAACCACTTTAATCTTCATAACCACCACCCACCTACACCACTTTCATCCACATTAAGCACCACCCAACAACATTCTACCACCAATATAATCTTCATTAATGGTGTTTTACAAAATTCATTGTTTTTATTTTCAATGAATTCGTTATAATTTTAGTCCAAGATTGTATACTTTTAAAATTTCTTTTAGTTGCAAAGAATTAAAAAAGTAAAAAATAACAAAAAAAAGTAGAAAAGATAACCAAATAGCTATTTTCAACAAGAAAATAATTTTCTTAATAAACTTTTTTCAACTTTAATAAACAAATTTTACTTTTTCGATTCCCCCATGACGAGAAAATTGAAAATTAAAAAATTTATACCAAAATATTTTTTTTTTTAAATAATGGACCAAAAATAGCTATTTTTAGTAGTTAAGACAAACATCACCATTGTCTTCCTCTTCCTTTCTGATAGCTCTCTCTAGTACAAAACTTTTAGATGGTAAACAAAAGAAAGAAATGATGGAACCATAGGTTTGCCAAACAATGAGCCACCATGTCCCCTGCCTCACATGGGAGAGAAAAAAAATGAATTGTTAATGTAATTTTAAGAAAAATGGTAAAACAAATATTTTTCGACCACATAATTATAATAACAAATTAATTTTATTTTTTAAATAAATAACAAACTCAACAAGTTGTATGTAATAAATGAATTGGCTTATATCTTCCCTTTTTTTCTTTTATTCTCCTCTTTCTCGATCTATTCCCTACTTACCTTTTTAATCACGTTTGTTAATTGACCAACAAAAATTAAGCTCGGACAGACTTAGGCTCTACATAACGGATCTCTTGCCAGGCATGGGCCGCCCACAAGCCGTGAGCTATTTTTACACCCTCACATCAAAAGCACACAATGACCACACAATGACCAACTGATCAAAAGATCTAAAACCCCCAAACCCCCCAAGTCTCAGCTGTCCTTTCTGAAAGAACTAAAAACACCTCCATTCCTTCCTTATATCAGTCTAGTTGATCCCACCTTGATGATCCAACCTTGATGATCCAAGCCGTTCTTAATGTAGAACCAACTAATAAAATGATCTATACCAAAAAATTAAAAATAATCAATCTAAGATTGGTAGCTATAGGCTCAAACTGCATTAATCCTAAAAAAGAAACGACAATTTTTTTTTTTTTTTTTTGAGAGTTTAAAATGAGCTGAAATCGCAAATCTCACAACACAAGATTTATCCCATCATTGATTGCCTTTTAAACCATGTAAAATGCGGTGTCCCTGGCTCGGAAGAGAAAAAGAACAAGGCTGCCAGTAGTTTGAGAGAGAGAGAGAGAGAGATGTGCATATTTGATTGCCAATGACAATGATTTGAATAAGATGGGCTTCCGGTGTTGGGATTCAATGCTAGTGGTGGAAGGTGGTCATCTTGGGTGAGTGGGGTGAGCATTATAGGGTTCAAAAGTGTTGGGTGAGGTGGTGCAGTTGGTTTTGGCAGTGGTGGGTGGGGCTCTAGGTTTCAATGGTAGTGGCTGCCTTGGGTCTGAGAAAAGGGCTGGGCGTGGGTCGATGATGATCCCCACCGACGTCAACCACCACCCACCGCCACCCCTAACTGCCAGACCTCCTGCCCTCCCAACGTCGCCACTCCTCCCTCATACATCCCCGACCTCCCCTTCATTGTTGCCCACATACCTCCCCTACCCTCCTTCCTCCTTGGGCCGCTGCCAGCACTCTCCTTTTTGCATCGTTGTCGCCACCCTTACCTTCCTCTTCTATGCTCCACGAAAATACATAGGGGTTTGTCAATTATTAATACGATTCTATTTAATTCATTCTCTCTCCCTCGATATATTTCTCTCACACAAGCTCTCACTCATAATCTCTAGCTCTCTCTCTCACACAATCTTCGTCCTCCGTCTCTTGCGATCTCTATCTCTTTCCCCAACCTTCAATGGCAGCAGCAGGTTAGGGTTTGGGAGGTAGGGTGGCAGGAACAGTCAGAGAGAGAGAGAGAGAGAGAGGCTGAATAATATTGCACCTGAAGCATATGCATTAATTTTGGATGATGCTCTAAAAACTGGCAAAGCTTATCCCGATCACTCAGGTATTGCCATGAAAGAGAAAAAAAAAAAAAGAGTAATTATCAGCACTACGAGAAAAATGACCTGAAAGAGATATGGGTTAGCATTTAGCAACACACACCAACCAACACGGACACCAGGAAAACATGATTTATTATGTACTTTTTTTTTTCTTTGCTTTCACAAAAATATTCCGTTTTAACCTCGAAATTATAGTAGCAGTGAAAAGAAATCAAAAAGTGGTGAGCTGTATGTGTTTCAACGATGGAAGGGATCCTATTTCTTAGTTTCATTACAAGGAGAAAACAGAAACTCAAAACCGTATATCCTGACTATGCAGCAACTCAACCACAGCAGCAACCACTCCCTTTCCCTCAGCAGAGATGTCCAGCCCCGGTTCCTCAATCTTCCTGTTTAGAAGCTTGTCAAGCTCCCCTCGTAATTTCTGCAAAATCCCATTTAACAACTCAACTCTTCATCATCCTCAAAAATGGCAAGAATCTTAACCAAAAAAATAAAATGAAAGGAAATAAAATAAGAAATAAATACAAGAACCCCAATGAATGGTAGGAAAAGGGAAGAAGAAAGGAGGGGACGAAGAGAGAGTAGCACTCAAAGGACATTACCCGTATCAACTCCAACACACTCTTTGAAGCGGAAAAATAAAGGTACCCTCCAAGCATTTCAATACCTTCTCCGGTTTTGCTAGGAATGAGGTTACCACCAAACATAAGAAGAGCATAGTCCGATATATTTGTGGAATCTCGTATGAATATGCCGGTTGTCTTCACCTTTTCACTATAAACCATGTAAGGAAGAGGGAAAAGATGAACCCCGGCATTCACAGATGCAGGATGGATATCCACTTTCCCAACTTCTTTAGTGTAGAACGCTGTACGTTTTCCTCTCCTTTTACACTGCACAACATTAGGGTAGAGCCCAGCACAGAGGATTGCGCACACCATCTCCAAATCATTACTATATTGGTTATAAGCCTGCGTAGGTGGGTATGATTCTATTAATCATGAGCGCAGTATGGCTTTGGTAGTCATGAAAAATCATTCCTCAAGTTAAATCTAAATTACCCAGAATGCACATCACTCGAAACAGCTCTTCCAAGTAAACAGAACCAACTACAGAAAATGATCCCAGTCATCTCCTCAATACAGCCGCCCAAACACATAGATGGCTAATAAGATTATTTTCTGTGGTTGGCTTATGTGAACCTAGACTTTTTCCATTAGAAAAACTTTCCCTTGAACAATTAGAGGAGCTACTATTAGTTAGGCATGAACAGGCAAATGCAAATCATTACTGCTAACAGATACGAAATTTCACTGAAGAGCTTACATTACTAGCACCTCTGGATTTATCTACAAAGCCAATGTCTGACAGCAGATCCAAGAATTGGTTTCTCATATCATCCATCATTTGCAATGTTACTGGAGATAGGAAATTTTCCCAACAGAAGGATCTTCCATTACCATTACGTTTTGCATCCTTCCATCCTTCAAATGCTTTGAGAAGCGCAATGTGATCGCTGCATCAGAAGGGGGTGAAATGTTTTTGATGTCCACACTTTAAATGAGTTTCCACAACAACAATTTGCTAATTCTATCAAAAAAGAGCAGTATGGGTTCAGTAAATAACCAACCTGCAAGAATCATCAGCAAAGGACCTTTTTGCCGCATCAGCTTCCTCCTTACTATTTATTGGAAGAACAAATGGGTCACGGTGTGCAAGAGCAGAAGCAATTGTTAATGCAGGATTAAGGCATTGAAAGATTGAGCCCATGAGAAGCATCTTTCCAATATTAGGGTCCAAAGGCAGAGTGCACAGGTGGTGTCCTGTTAAGCAAAATCAACTGAGATCAGAGGACAATTTCCAAATCTAGAAATTAGGACTCCAAGGGACATATATATTACACACCAAGTGGGGTAAGTTCCTCCCTATCATCTAAAGCCCCAATTGTCTTAAGAAGTTCAATGGCATTTTGAACAGAGAGGGGATCTGGAGGCTGAAGCGCCTTTGCTAAAAATGATCCAATCGTTCCGAGCTGCAAACTTTTAATATGCAGGCAGAGCTCTTGCAAAGGTGTGCGTAGAATTTCAGGTAGTTGGTACTGGGGCATGGCATCATGGATCAATTTTGGATACAATCTGTAACAAACTCCAGGTTGCACACGACCCGCACGACCACGCCTCTGCAATTGTCTCGACATAAAAATATGATGAAAAACATCAAGTAATCAAGAAATTTAGTTGGAACTATTCTAAGGGCAGGCTGGGGCACATGTTTAGAATAGAGACCAAATCTGTTGGTAGTAGTGACCTGATGTGCAGAGGCCTTTGAAATCCATGATGGCAGCAGACAAGCCAGTTTGTTTAGAGCATCATAACTGGTCTCCTTTGCCTTTCCACAGTCTATGACATATACAGCATCATCTATGGTTATACTACTCTCAGCAATGTTTGTCGCCAGCACAATTTTTCTGCAAATACATAAAATTAACCTAAAATTTAGAAACAAACAAATACCTCGAAAGATTTCAGATTAGATGAACTGTTCATTGACAAAACTACAATAAAAGAGAAACATCTAGGGAAATTTATCCAGCAAGTTCATAACGTCATAAATTACATGCGAGGATGATGTGAACCATTTAATCACATACCAGCCATGAAAAACAGTTCTGCCAAATAGTTTCCCAAATCCAGTTTTAAACAGTCCAGAATGCACAAATAGAGAAAAGAAAAGGTAACAGTACAACAATACATGAAGCACGGGTACTTCAGAATTGAAGTTTTACCAGTACAGGGCAAGTATTTGGTATCGGTACTGATCGGATATTCCTACGTGCATACTGGCTAAAAGAAAATTGAATCCATGTCTCTAAGTTTTTTTGATTGTCGGATACATCATGTATACCCACCAGTAACTTGTGTGGGTAAAGCGAGTTTAAATGCAATTTTCTGAAAAATATATAAATAAACCAAATCAATGGTATATGTGAAAATTTTCAAAGCGTAGAAACTTACGGTTCACTTATCACAACCAAATCAAACCCCTTCTCTGTCTCACACTCCCAACATAAAATTTGATGCCTTTAGTTTAGCCTTAATCTCACCGATGTCATTCGGTAAATTCTACCCTCCTTTCCGACTATCCCTTCATCTTCTTTTCTATTCTAATTTTTATGTGTTATGAATGACCACAAATTATAATAATATAAAGCAGCCCATGTTCGGATCTAACAATACCATACCATAATCGAAAGACTTGATTATTATGCAGGAGTAAGCGGGATTAGATTAGGCCAAAAAAACACGTGGGACCCACCTTGTAAGGGTTTGTCTCATCGGACTATCAATCTTGCATTTGTCTCCCAGGATTGGATTGGATAATCTAATGAATTTTAAAGTATTAGTACTGAATTCGTGGTATTAATAATAATACCGCCACCCTTGGTATTATTTGCCGAATTATCTTCCCTAATCCAATGGCCAACAATAACCATACAGGTAGTTCTTTTTTTATTCTTTAACTCACTCTAACCAAGCATCAACCATATTTCTATCAGTATATAAAATTCCATTCATAATCACCTAATATTACAAAAAAAAAGCATGTAGAACTTACATTATTACTTATTCCTTTTATCCTATCCTGTCTTATCCAATCCAATCCAATCCAATCCAATCCAAAATATCAAACAAAGCCAAAAGGTAAAACAGCCCGAGCAACCAGACTTAACATAAATGTAGCCACTAGAGCCATTCTAAAAGGGAGAAATGAGCACTAATTGGTGAAATATGTTATTTTAGAATCAATCTCAAACAATATACTATATTTTTTTTATGTACACACCTCGGTCGTACTCATATCCCTTTTTTTTTTAAAAATGCCGTATCAGAATATCCATACCATACCCATACCAGCATTCGTACCCATATTTGTACTTCATAGTTGTTACAACATATAATAAGATCAAAATTATCCTAGGCTAACAAGGAAATTGATACCAACATCTGTTTGATCTATACAGTCAAGGGGAACAAGGGATGATGAGTACATCCTTCAAAATTCAAGATTTGCACAAGGACAAAAAAACTCACCACTACATTACAAAAACTTGCAAAGAACTCAAAAAAAAAAAAAGCAGTACTTAGGTACATGGATGTGGTCAGACACATGCCCACTCCCTTCAAAACGGAGGAACAACTAGCACGTATGACCGGTGATCAGTGATCCATGGTAAAAAAAGGCAATCATAGCATAGGTGATGCATTAAGATCACGAAATTGTTTTCGGTGCGAAGGATGCACCATTGGGCCTCAAAGAAAAAACCGACCGAGCAGCTTGATGGGAAGGATGCACGATTGGACCTCAAGGTCAGCACCATGTTCAAATTACAATTTTAGAAAATGCAACCAAACAGTTATTTTCAAATGGTGCTGACCTTGAGGCATCCATAGTGCTCCAAGCGGTTATTTTCACTTCCCTGCATCCAGAATCAACCACTTCCCCAGCAGTCATCACTCTGAACCCTGACCTATAACTGCAAGCATCCATAGTGCTCTCGCAATAGACATGAAAATCGAACAACCCAAGCCAGAAGTCAAAGTTGAACTTGATCAATGACGTCGACCTCTTCAAGCCTACCAAGAATGGCACCTCTTTGATTTTCAAAGCTCTCTCACAAGAACCACTTATCCAAAGCCCAATCTCTTGCCAACAAAGACAGCTGTAGGACAAAGACAGCTGTAGGGAATTGGGTGAAGGGAAAAGGGTAAGGTGGAGGTGAGGGGGCAGGCCATGAAGGGGAGATGGAGGGAACTGGAAAGGAGGTGGGGAAAAGTGAAGCTGGGATATTCCGAGCAGGGGCCATGGGTGAGGGCCGAAGGGGGAGAAAGAAAATGTGCAGGCGGTGTGGATGTTGGAGGGAGAAAAAATAGATGCAGGGCATAGGGGTATTTG
>JAOTRH010000010.1:5247840-5298260 GCA_034768845.1 Heliamphora exappendiculata | reverse complement strand
GCGGAGTGATAATGGGGGAGAGTATTTGTCTACTGCTATGAGGGAATTCTTGATAAGTCGTGGTATTTTCCATCAAATGTCATGTCCCGATACTCCCGAACAAAATGGGGTAACTGAACGAAAAAATAGACATGTATTAGAAACAACCCGAGCTCTATTGTATCATATACATGTGCCTCATCAGTTTTGGAGTGAGATGGTTCTTACGGCGTGCTATCTCATTAATCGCATGTCGTCCATTGTATTGGGTAGTCTTTCTCCTATATCTGTACTCACTCCTATAGCGCCTCTACACTCCTTGCCACTTAAAATCTTTGGTTGCATATGCTATGTGCGCGACACCACACCACAGGTTACCAAACTTGATTCTCGTGCCCTCAAATGCGTGCTCCTTGGCTATCCTCAGTATCAAAAAGGGTATCGGTGTTATTGTCCTGCTCTCTGTCGATTTGTTGTGTCTCGGGGCGTCACCTTTCTATTCACCATCTCTTTCCCATCCATCTCCAGATCGCGAGTCATTTCCCCCTCCTTTGTCTGCTGATTTTCTGCTTTCACGGGTTACCACTGATATTCCTACTACTTCTCCTGAGCCGCCATCAACGCCGCCTCCTGCACCTTCACCTCCAAGTGCTCCGACCCCTGCTGAGCCAGTCCTCTCATCGGCTGATCCGCCAGCAAGTGAGCCCTCTATTGCTGCCCGTCGCCCATATCGCCAATGTCGGGATCACCCCAGGTATATTGAGTCTTATAAGGGGTTGTCAGCTTCCTTACAGGCCTTTATTTCTGCACTGGATACTATTATTGTTCCAGGAAATGTTTCAGAGGCTCTCTCTCATCCTGGTTGGCGATCAGCTATGTTAGAGGAAATGTCCGCCTTGGAGCATAATGGTACTTGGGAGCTTGTTCCTCTTCCTGCCGGGATGCAGGCCGTTGGCTGCAAATGGGTCTATACAATGAAGGTGAATCCGGATGGTTCTTTGGTTCGTTTAAAAGCACGCCTTGTTGCAAAGGGATATGCTCAGACTTATGGCGTTGACTACTTTGAGACTTTCTCTCCAGACTTTCACTCGGTTACTCCTCTCTCTCGCTGCCACCAAGCACTGGCCCCTGTATCAGCTGAATGTCAAGAATACCTTCCTCCACGGCGACCTTCAGGAAGAAGTTTATATGGAGCAACCTCCCGGGTTTGTTGCTCAATGGGGGTCTGGCCTTGTGTGTCGACTTCGTCGGTCCTTGAACGGCCTAAAACAATCTCCTCGGGCCTGGTTTGGGAGATTCAGAACGGTGGTACAACAGTTTGGACTACGACAGTCAGGCAAAGATCATACAGTGTTCTTTCGTCGGACTGATGCAAGATGTATTATTCTCGTTGTCTATGTTGATGATATTGTTATCACTGGCGATAAACGTGTTGGGATTAGTAGGCTGAAGGCCTTTCTGCAGACACAATTTCAAACTAAAGATCTTGGGTACTTGCGATATTTTCTAGGGGTCGAGGTGGCCCGAAGTAAGCATGGAATTTTTATTTCTCAGAGAAAATATGTAATTGATATTTTATGTGATGCCTGCTTGTTGAATGCCAAAGGTGTGGAGTCCCCAATAGATCTGAGTGTGAAGCTTCTTCCCGGTGACGGTGTTGTGTTTCCTCACCCTAACAGGTATCGCCGAATGGTGGAGAAACTTAATTATTTGACCACCATGACCAGACCAAATATTGCCCATCCTGCCAGCATTGTGAGTCAGTTTTTGTCTGATCCCCGTGTTCCTCATTGAAATACAGTGGTTCGTATCCTCCAGTACCTCCATTCTAACCCGGGAAAAGGTCTACAGTTCGTGATCGGGGTCATTTCCGTACCCAGGGCTATTCTGATGCAGACTGGACAGGATGCCCGATTGATAGGAGATCCACATCAGGATTCTCTGTCTTTGTTGGTGGGAACCTGGAATCGTGGAAAAGCAAGAAGCAAGATGTGGTGTCGAGGTCCAGTACTGAGACAGAATACAGGTTTATGGCGTTGGCAACATCCGAAATCATGTGGGTTCGACAGCTTCTCACTGAATTGGACGAACCGCCTATGGGTCCTACCAAGTTGTGGTGTGACAATAAGTCTGCTGTCTACATCACTACTAATCCAGTGTTTCATGTGCGAACTAAGCACATTGAGATCGACTATCATTTCATCCGCCAAGAATATAAGAATTGCACTATTGATTTTGGCTTTGTTCGATTTAGAGAACAGTTGGCTGACGTGTTCACTAAGGCGCTACCTGGGCCCCGGGTTCGCTACATTTGTAACAAGTTAGACATGATTGATATCTATGCGCCAACTTGAGGAGGTGTTAAATATATTTAGTATTAATATATTAAGTATTAATAATGATGACACACTTTTTCATATTCTTTCTTTCTTTTCTAACACCCCTCTACTAGCATAGTTAACACTAGAGATTTCTTACTCCTAGTCCAACCTCCTCCGAGCATACACTCGACTTCTACCGACCACTCCATTCCAACTCCTTGCCTCAAGAGCACCTAAAGAAGGCATCGCTTCTTCCTCAAACCCATCAAAGGAGACCCCCAAAAGCTTACTTACCTCAATTTTTTTCGAGCCCAATTAAATGCAAGCATGGCATATTTATAACAGCCCAACCATATCACTGGGATCATAGAGGTTCACACTCCAGCTACCTCCACCCCACACCCAAGACCCAAAACCCCCTCTCCCACCCTCATCTCACCAGATCCATCCATAGCCCTCACCATCAACCCCAACTCAGACATATGCCCTGCAGGCACCTCTCCAAGCCCTGCCTCACCAAATCAATCCTTCAACCCCACCTCACCACCCATAACCCGACTAACAACCTCCACACCCTCTACAAAACAACTCAATACTCCATCACAATCACCAAAATGAGAAAACAAGCAAGGAGGACAGACAGGAGCAACAAAGGAAGGTCAACCTGATTACCATGATGGCAACCAGCTTCAGCTTGCAGAACAGCTCCTGAACACTGGTGTCATCCTCAAAATTTGAATATACTCCATTGTAGTCGATCGACGTCTAGGCTGTCTCCATCGGAAATAGATATTCTTCCTCCGATACCAGATCAGCGAACCCAAACCCCAAGCCTCAATCCATATCATGCCCGAGACCCAACGGGCCTCCATCATCCCACACCTATTGGCTTTAGAGCATAAAGTGGCCCACAAGATTGGGCTCAGCCCCTTTCTCCAATGAACGGGTCCCTATGACGCATAGAGACGAACACGGAACACGGCAATTTCAAAAAAATAAGGGCATGGACACGGCGGAGATACGACAAAAAATAAAAATTTATTTATATATATTTACCCCATGTTTATAAATAGAACATTCACAAACAACCTTCAAAAAAAGGTAAAGAAAAAAAACTAAAAAAGTAAAGTAACACCTAGAAAAGAAAAGAGTTGAAGAAAAAAGGTCAAGAAAAAAATCAAAAATGACTAAGAGGTAAAGAAAATACCAAAATGGTAAAGAAAAAAAAACTAGAAAACAACTAAACATGCTATTGCCATCGAATCATTCAAATACTCAAAGGAAGCAAAAATCAAAAAATTAAAAAAAAAAAAAAAAGAAGGGAGAAGAAGAAGAGAGAAGATACAAACAAGTACAACGTAAAACAGAGATAGAAGCCGCCAAGAAATATGAGGGAAAAAAATAGAGTGCTTACTTAAAGGGCGATTGAAGATCGTCGGTGATTGTCGCTAGTGAAATTGAGATCATCAATGGTCATTGAGCTCGCTGGTGAAGGTCACAGTGGGTAGCGAATACAAGAGACCGAGAAAATTTTGAACTGTGCGTTGAGGCTCTTAGGATTTTTTTTTTCATCATTGGGTTCGGAGTGTCCCGGCGTGTTCAAAATTGGACACGCGTGTCCCCTACGTGTCCCTCGGCGTGTCCAACTGGAACCTTTTTTTTTTAAAGGATAATTTTGGCTGCAGTCCTAATTTATATAGTTATAAGAAGATTAATCCCATCCAATAAATTTTAATAAATTTAATCCTAATCCAATATATTTTTTTCAAAATACCCCTAACATTGTCCGCACACTGTTTATTTCTAGCCATGCCACCGCTGTTTCTCTTCCGACGCCGGCCACTCCTCCGACGCAGACTCCGGCAACTCCTCTGGAAAAATTTATCAGTTTAACAAAAATTTATCATGTTAACATAAATTTATCACTTTAGCAGAAATTTATCAATTTAACTTCTGATAAATTTATCATTTTAACAGAATTCCTCATAGAATTTCTCAATTTAATTAAGAAAGTTATCACCTTAACAAAATTTTCAGTTTAACTTCTGATAAATTTATCACTTTAACAGATCGCCAGTTAATGCAACAAACCAAATCTGGTGGCCGGCGATGGTGATGAAGAGAAAGAGCGACAACGGAGGTAGCGAGGAGGAGAAAGATGAAGCGCGATGGTGGTACGATGAAATCTGGAATAGATCTGATGAGGGGAGGAGCGGTGGTGAGGGAGGAGCGGCGATGGGGGAGAAGCAGTGGAGGATGAGGAGGAGCGGCAGCGTCATTCATTAAAGCAGATCGAAAGAGGAGCGGCAGTGGTGTCAGTGGTTTAGATATGAATGGAGAAGACGGTGCCAACAGTGTGCGAACAAATCTAGATGGATGGATGAACAGATCTGGATGGATGTCTAGATGTATGGATGAACAGATCTAGATGCATGGCGGTGCCGGCGGCGTGCGAACAGATTGGCCGGTGGTGGCGTCGACGGTGGGGGTCCGTGGCGTCGGCAGTTGTGGTCTGTGGCGTCGGGGGTAAGGAAGAAGAGGAGGAGGAGGAACGCTGGCGAGGTCAAAGAGTAGGAGGCAGCGGCTAGGGTTTGCAAACAATGGAGAAAAGAACGGTTTTGGAGGGAACGTGCAAAGGAGGAGGAACGCTGGCGAGGTCAAAGAGTAGGAGGCAGCAGCTAGGGTTTGCAAACAATGGAGAAAAGAACAGTTTTGGAGGGAACATGCAAAGAGGGGAATATTTGTCATATTGTAAATAAAATTTTAAAAATGAAATTAAAACTGTAAAAAATTAGTAGTATGACTAATTTTTCTACCTCTTAAAAATATGACTAATTACTAATTAATTCTTAAAAAAATAGGACACGCCACATGGCATGTTCAACACGTGTCCCCAGCGTGTCCGTATGTCCGGCGTGTCCAACACGGCTACAGCACCTATTCAGACGTGTCCGAGCTTCATAGATGGACCCCTTTAAAACCACTCAAGCTACAGGCCTTAGTTTGTTTCACATGGATAAACAAACCTCTCTCTACAAGACTACAATCGGATAAGTTTAACTATTTTCCAACTTTGCTCACAATTCTTTGCATTCTCCTTGAAGAAGCGAAATCTAATACTAAAGTGCCTAGAGGGGGATGAACAAGTACCACCACCATAAAAATTAATTGTTAAAATAAGGATTAACACACGAGATCTTTACGTAGAAACCTCAATGAGCAACCCCCCCCCCCCCACGCAATGCAACAATACACTATTGAATCAAAAGTACAAAGAGGATTCAGACGAAGGGTTCTACAACCCTATGACGATTAACGTAATTCTAAGACTCTTCCACAAGCACTCCTTGCGCTTGATCTCTACACACTGGTGGCACTGACGTCGTCAGCTCCTTCTAATCAACAACACTTCCAGAAGAACGCCTTCTCAATCTCCACCACAAATGGATCCGCAATCCAAGGCCAAAGAACAGTTGACGAAACAGCACAACGATTGCAATGAATATAAAAGCGTGTCTGAGTTTTAATGAAAAACCAACTTAAAACTTACAAGCAAGATCATGGAAAAAGAATGGTCAAATTGAAAGTTGGTGTTTTTGGACAAGGATTTCATCCTCTAAAAAATTGTGCTACTTTTTGTGAAAATGATGTATTTATACGTATAACCCATGCAGCAGACACTCTAAAAACAACAAAATGGGCAACGTGCAGTGCTCAATAGCTCGAGCACCATGCGAGCATCTGTCAAACGCTTGCCCTTGGAAGAGACGCGCTCAAGTGCACAGTGAGCGCTTATCGAGCACAAATCATTGTTATGCAAGAACACCTAAAACACCGCACGAGTGAAGAGAGGGATCAAGCGCAGGTTGAGTGCAAGTCGAGCGCTTAGCCGGCACTCATCTCGGGTCTTCTTTATGAGAAACCTAACACCGCCAGGGCTCGATCCCTACATCGAGCACAAAAGGCGCTCGAGCACCTATCGAGCGTGTAGTGGGCGTTCACCACATGTCGAGGGTTGAGATTATGGAAACAAAATTTTTACTTTTTAGACCAAAGCAAATAATTGAAAAGACATGACCTTGTATGATCAAAATGCAGATGTTTATCTATAAAGCAACTGAGGATGACAACAAATCGTTAACACCGATATATGAACTTTTTCGACCTTAAACACAGCTATATCACCTTAACCAAGATTTTGTCACACACTAGAACAAGCCGAAACTTTAACACTTCTATTGCGATTCACCGTCATACGAGTTAATTCAATCTTGGCCTAGATGGGTCCAGCAATCGACTGTGCTTCTCCTAGTCACAACAAGGCCCTTTTGATGCTTTTTCTTCCATTTTTTGAGTTCTCTTGCAACAATTGTTTCCCTTTGCTTCATACACTTTAGGCCAACTGAGTTGGAAGTTGGATTAAAGTTAAATATTAAGATATTAAGGTTTCAATAGTTAAGATCCCACACCCAAGACAACACAAAAGAACTATAAAATGCCATTTTCTCTCATTTTTTCCCTTCTCCTTCCGTGATTGATTCCCTTTTACTTCATAATCTTCAAATTAGATATTTTAGAAGTTGGATTGAATAATCATGGCCACAACCCTTGAGTAATCAAATTGTTCCTCCCAAACATGATTTTCTCAAATTTTTTGACTTCGATTGGTGACTCCGAGTCTGATTAGGTGATTACTTCAAGTTTTTTAGCCACAATTTTAGTTTTTGCTATTTGGTAATACATATTAGGTATTTATTATGTAATCATGTCTTTTATAAATAATTATCTTTTGCTATCTTCTAATGAATGCTAAATACTAATTTAGTTTTTTGATCTTTGGCTGCTCACTACTCGCTTGATCGATATGTTATACTTATGTATACCAAGTACTAATTACTATATAGTAACTGATCTAATTAGTACTTATTACATCTATTATGTAATCACTATTATGTAATCACGTGTATTTTAATATGAATAAATAAACAATACATCCATTATGCATTGTAATCATGTGTATTAAAAAGTTTATTATAGACATAAGTATTCCTTTCTAAGTTAAATAATTAGCTTTATGTTTTATTATTTTTGGAATGCAGAAGAGTAGTGAGTAGTAATTGGTATTTCAATATTATTTTACAAAACATGCTTTAGGTGTTAAGATGTTGATTAAAAACCACTACAACCATTCAATGTGTGATAAAGAAAGTTAGAACATGCTTATCAATGAGTGAAGGCATTTTCTACTATTACAATAACCTATTACATACTAACCAACACTGATACCTGTTACACATGACCGTGACCATGAATTGGCCAATACCACAATTGTCACCTTGTCTGCCCTTTTCTAAGTTCTAACAACCTCAATTAGGGGAAACAACAAGCAACAACAATCACTTTATATACAAAATCAACACTTCAAGATACCGAATTAAATAAGGCACCAGATAGTATCTAAATTTGGTGGTGCTGAAAGCAAACGTAAGTCATAACAAATACCACAGAACAACAGCTCGGTATATTCAGATTTCTGCTGAATATATGTTTATGCCCACCTGCATGGACTCCAAATGAATGACAAATACAGTTTCAAATAGAGGACTAAGAAAATATGGAATCTTGTCCCTTGTAAATCGACAAAGTATGAATAATTTCTGAACAGTAACTATGACAATAATTTAGCACATATGGTTCTTTGAGTTTGTACACCAATACCATTCACTGTTAAGAAGAATAAAATTAAAAACTATCCAGGATGAATTAACCGAATGTTTGAGCACAAAGCTAATCAATTGAAGAGAAGAAGATACATTGACATTAGAAAGAATTAAAATGCTAAAAATACATCCATCCTTCCATTAAGGATAATTTTTTTAATTAAAAAAATCATGAACCTCACACCTAAAGATAGAGCATGAACATGAACATGAACATGAAAGATGGCTACCTCACGTTGGCAGGTGGGTGATCAAATATTTCACGTTGATTGATGGTAGGCATTGAACCATGAAGAGGAAGGATAAGAAACTTGTTGGGGTCTCTAAGAAAACTGTTTGCTTTAACTTTGTCAAGCAGCTTAGAAATGTCATCCCAACCAGTAAGGAATACAAGGACGGCCCCATCCCCTTCTTGACGACAGATATATTCTAATGTTGATTCCACCTACAAGACATTAGTGTTTTATTTAGGCCAAGAAGCATTTCTGAAGCAAGAAGTAACACCAACAGGGGACGGCTCATCCCCTTTGTACAGTTTCTAATGAATTTTGCAAAAATACAATACACACACACACACACACACACACACACACACACACACACACACACACACACGTTTAAACTCATTTGAACAACTTTAAAGAGGGGAAGAAAATCAACAAAACCATCCCACCCCAACATGTCCACTTGATTCCAGTCCAAAAATAAATAAAATCCTTCACATACATCTTTAGTTCTATGCCTAATTTCAAAGGACAAATAACAAATAAGGCAGACCTCAATGGCTTTGGATCACCTAAAATATACAACTACTAACAGTTGCTGGCAAGATGTTGTGGATGACGATCACCAACTCACACAAATGGGAAGATGGACTTCTTTACTATAGGTTCAAATTGCCATATACCTCCTCCTTCGGGTTAGGAAGGACATCTTTCTTGGCAAGAGCTCCGCTAATATACTTATAGTCCCCTCATCACCCATCAAGAAGATATTGCCTACTCCATGTCACCTTAAGCAAACATGATCACGCTCCAGCAGGAATCCTAGACATCCGCCAAACTTCGGTTTATGAGGTACCAAATTTAAATATCTTCTGAGTGGCATTTATCCAATATATAAAAGCATTAACATGGGAGGAGGAAAATCCAAGTTGGCAGTAAGACTTTTGACCTCGCCAGTGACAATGGACAACTATTGTTCACTGAGACAGGGCGGGGCTTTCAAAGGTTTTTTCGGTTGTGCTTGGTGGAGCTACATTGGCTGGTCACTATATTGGTGGAGGCTTTGGACGCTAAAAGGGGAGTGGGGCTGGGTAGATGGAAGAATGGTCTCAGAACATTGTTCGGTTTCAGCAAAACAAATAGCTCAGGAAACTTTGTGGAGCTCAAGGTGGCGGACCAGAAGATGGAGCAAGTAGTCTTCCCATGGGAATGGATGGTGAGGTTTTGCGAAGATTTATCAGTTTTTTATTTAGGAGGTTCAATTGACTCAAGGAAGAAGAAAGAATCTTTTTTTAAGATTGTCGATTTGTTCTATCAGCCAAATAAGAGACTTGTGGTGAAGAGAAGGGAGGAGGAGGAATGTGATGTCGAGTGTAGGGACCCGGTCCTTTTTTATTTTTGATAATTAATTAAAACTTATTATGAGACTTTCGGTGAAAAAAAGGAAGTGTTTCATTGTGCGAAAGAATTAAAATTTAATCATGATAATGAATGGTGATGATAATAATTGTATGCTTTCTAGTGCATGAAAACAATTATTGTAAGTTATTTAGATGAGTTTTGAAGTGTTTAGATTAAAATTTGAACTATATATGATTCTTTTCTTCGGATTGCCTACAGCAGAGGACCGCTCAAGTGGTAATGGGTTCACTCGGACTATCAATAGAGAGATTTTTAAGTCGCAAGTTGAGCATATTTCCTTCATTTCCCTCACTTCTCTCTCTCTCTCTCTCTACCCGAGCTGAAACCCTAGAAACCCCATTGGAGCTCCCTTGAGCTCCTGTTACCTTCTACTGGTGGATCCCTATTGCTCTCCTCTTGATTATACGCCATTGGGAGATCGATCTAGGCGTTGAAAGCTCCCTTTTCACCAAACGGTTGGTGGTTTACGTCATTGGAGCTTGCTAGGGCTCATTTTCTTGTGGTTTGATCATTCAAGAGGTAAGATTTAAGCCTAATCTTGATTATTTGATGTATATGAGTTGTATGTTTTGTGGTAGTTACATAAAAGCATGAAAAAGTATGTTTTTGAAACCCTAAGTCGGGGTTTGATGTTGAAGCATAATTAATCTTGGTTTGAGTATGATTTATGTTAAATCTATTATGTTATTGTTGTTGGAGGCACATTAATTTGTGAAATGAGAAGTTTGGGTTTTGATTGTACTAAAACTTTACAAATTTGGGGCTTTTGGATTGATTAACTCAAATGATGAAATTGACTTAATTTTCAGTAAATTGGGGGTTGTGTTAACCTATTCATATATAAATCATATGAATTTTGATAAAATATGATAACAATGGGATGATTGGTTGGGGGTTTTGAACTAATTTAACCCGAATGTGAGAAATATGAGAAAATTGGTGATTGTCAATGTTTCTAATCCTAATTGTGTCGGGTTTGACGAGAGGAATTGGGTTTGACGATTGAACTCATGTTGGTGTTAATGTGAATGATTTAATTAAAGTACCATATGAATTGATTGACTAATTAAGGTAGGACTCGAGTAGCTCCTCAGTGAAAAACCAAAAACTTGCGCATGTTTGGATAGGCCCTTCCGTCGGGTTTATCCCCATAAAAGAGTGCTTTGGGCAGCCCACCCATCGATATTTTCAAGAGAAACCGAAAATATGTGCTCTCTGTGTCGGCCTATAGAATGAGTATTTATCCATTAGGCCTCGCGTGACCCAGTTGGGATAACTACGCCTAGATCCGTAGGCGTCGTCCGGGTTTGATACTTAATTAAATTAAGAATTGATTTGAGTTTGCAAAACCTTGGTTAAATGGTTAAAAGTAATTGAAAGTATGAAAAACTTTGAAACTGTTGTAATATTGGATGAAATTAGAGATGTGAATACCTTGAATTGGTTAGGAATGTTTAAAGAATTGAGAAAATATAAGTGTATAGAATGGTGTTTTGGGTGATTAAGAAAACCGATTATGTGAAAGGAGGTTTCTATAAACGGAGTTTTGTTTTCGAACAAAATTGTTATATATTCACATAATCATCATCGCATATCATGCATTTATTCATGTTGTATAAACACTTTCAGGTGATAACGAGAAGCAAGCTGCCGAGTAAGGCAGACAATGGTACGAACTTTGTTGGGTTGTTTTTGTAGAATTACACGTTCTTTGGAAGAAGGTTTTGAGAATTGAATATTGTAATTGTAATTATTTTTGCTACATTAAAGAATGTATTTGGGTTGGTGGAACCTGTTTTATAAAGCCTTAAAGCCATGTATTCATTAATTGCATACATGTGAGGACGTTGGGCATGTATTTATGGTTTATTCCTTAATTTTTGTATGAGATGCCATGATTTAAAAGGTTGGATTTCAAGTTTTTGAGGAATTTGGAGTTGTTTCAATGCTAAAGGAATGTTTTTACTTTAGGTTTCCACCTATTAAAAACCATGTTCAAAGCATGAGAAAATCTAGTGTTTTTTCAACACTTAGAAAAAATTTCAGCTTTTGCCTTTGGTGGCTCTCAGCCAGTCCACCACTCAAGCGAACCTCGCTGGGTTGATTTCTTGAAAAAATTAGTTTAAAAAGGAGTTTTGTTACGTTTTCGAGGCATGACATCGAGGTTGACTACAACTCTTCAAAGGCGGTGGTGGAATATCTTGGAAGGTGTTTGGTTGGCCAGCTGGAGAGTCGTGCTTCCAATCCAATACCAATGGCTGCTTCGTTGAAAGAGTGGACAGTTCATAGGTGGCAAGTCCCTGCCAGCGTGGATCTCTTCGATGGCTGTGGAACTTTCTACCCTTGTATTTCCATTAATAGCATGTTTGAACTTATTTCCCTGCATGGTTCTCATATGAATTTTGATGAAATACGAGAATCATGAGATGCTTGGTTGGGGGTTTTGAACAAATTTAACCCGAATGTCAGAAATATGAGAAAATTGGTGATTGTCAATGTTTCTAATCTTAATTGTGTTGGCTTTGACGAGAAGAACTGGATTTGACGGTTGGACTTGTGTTGGTATTAATGTGAATGATTTAATTAAAGTACCGTATGAATTTATTGACTAATTAAGGTAACACTCAAGTAGCTCCTCAGTGAAAGACCGAAAACTTGCGCATGTTTGGATAGACCCTTCCATCGGGTTAATCCCCATAAAAGAGTGCTTTGAGCAACCCACCCATCGATATTTTCAAGAGAAACCGAAAATGCGTGCTCTCCGCGTCGGGCTATATAATGGGTATTTATCTATTAAGTCTCGCGTGACCCGGTTGGGATAACTAGACCTAGGTCTATAGGCGCCGTCCGAGTTTAGTACTTAATTAAATTAAGAATTGATTTAGGTTTACAAAACCTTGGTTAAATGGTTGAGAGTAATTGAAAGTATAGAAAACTTTGAAACTGTTGTAATATTGGATGAAATTGGAGATGTGAATACCTTGAATTGGTTAGGAATGTTTAAAGAATTAAGGAAATAGAAGTGCATAGAATAGTGTTTTGGGTGATTAAGAAAACTGATTATGTGAAGGGAGGTTTCTATAAACGGAGGCTAGTTTTCAAACAAAATTGTTGTGCATTCGCATAATCATCATCACATATCATGCATTTATTCATGTTGTATAAACAATTTCTGGTGATAACATGAAGTAAGCCGCCAAGTAAGATGGACAGTGGTAGAGAACCTTGTTAGGTTGTTTTTGTAGAATTACATGTTTGGAAGAAGGTTTTGAGAATTGATTATTGTAATTGTAATTCCTTTTGCTATATTGAAGAATGTATTTGGGTTGGTGGAACCCGTTTTATAAGGCCTTAAAGCCATATATTCATTAATTGTATGCATGTGAGGACGTTGGGCATGTATTTAGGGTTTATTCCTTGATTCTTGTATGAGATGCCATGATTTAAAATGTTAGATTTCAAGTTTTTATAGAATTTGGAGTTGTTTTAATGCTAAAGGGATGTTTTTACTTCAGGTTTTTACCTATTAAAAACCATGTTCAAAGCATGAGAAAATCTAGTATTTTTCCAACACTTAGAAAAAACTTCAGCTTTTGCCTTTGGAGGCTCTTGGCCAATCCACCGCTCGAGCGGTGGTGGATCTGCTCGAACGGACCCCACTGGGTTGATTTCTTGGAAAAATTTGTTTAAAAATGAGTTTTATTACGTCTTCGGGGCGTGGCATTGAGGTTGACTACAACTCTTCAAAGACGATGGTGTAATATCTTGGAAGGTGTTTGGTTGGCCAGATGGAGAGTCGTGCTTCCAATCCAATACCGATGCCTGCTTCGTTGAAAGAGTGGGTGGTTCGTAGGTGGCAAGTCCCAATCAGCGTGGATCTCTTCGATGGCTATGGAACTTTCTACCCTTTTGTCTTTCCACAAATAGCGTGTTTGAGCTTATTTCCCTGCATGTCTGTTGCTTTGTCTGACTATTAAGAAAAAGACTAATGAGTTTCCTTTCTTACTGACTAAAGGAAGTAATAATAACTAGACTAACTTAAGATTTTCTTAAGAGCTAGCTGAGTGAGTATAATCTCTTAATCTGAATTCAATTATAGGTTAGAATAGAGAAGAGTACCATTCCTAGTCCATTGCTAATACTCATGCCAATCATATGATTGGCAAAGGAAGCATCTCGCATTCTAGAAGAGGAATGGGTCTTTGGAGGGTCATCACCTCTTCCTTGAATAGTGATCGTCGTTCGGGGAAAGTTATAGGCCAACAATGAGCCAACCAGAAAACTACATGGGAATTATCTCATTGCCAGTTCACATATGGGACTTGAGAGTTTTTGAAGCTATTGGCAATCTTTGCAGCAGCTTCGTGGAGTTAGATGCAGATACGGCGATAAAGAAACATTTTTGATGGGCTTGTTTAAAAGTAAGAGAGAGGGGAACAGACATTCCAGCGACAGTAAGGGTGGGGTGGGGGCTTATTGCTTTGAATGCCATATTTGGGATGAATCAAGGTCATCGGTGGAGCACGCGCATGATGCTCCGAGTGGTGAGACGGCTTTGTTGGCCCCATCACCAAAGAAAACAACAGCGCGTGGGGAGAACTTTGTTTTAGAGAGGACGATGGTAGATGGGAGGTCACAGAACAAGGGATGGTGTGGCTCTCTAGATTAGGCAATCCAAAATTAAGGTTGCGTATGGTCCTAGAGAAAACGATAGGAGGAACAAGCTGATGACACGTGCCTGTGACATAAGGAATGCGGGGTGATTTTGGTCGGACGGACTGCAAGGACAACCCACTTTTTATGGACCTTTGATAAGGAAGTCCAATGTTGCCCAACATACCTCCAAAGGCCCTTAGAGATTTCATGGGCCACTTAACCTTAGGGTCCTTCCCACTCCCAACCTAAGAACAGATGTGCTTCGTGAAATCATTCCAGACCTTACTAATACCCTTCTATAAGTCTCTACCATAAGATGAAGACACTTGAAAAGTGCTCCAATCACCCCTCAATGATCCATAATTGTCATGTATAACCCTTCTCCAAAAACTCTCTTGGAAGCAAATCTCCACAGCCACTTTCCTGTTAGGAAATTATTAAAGGTAACCAGTGTCCTAATGTCAAGGCCCCCTTCCTTCACTGGAAAACATATTGCACTCCAATCTACCAAATGGTATCATCAATCCCTCCCTATAAAAAGTCTCCATAGGTATCATCAATCCTTCTATAAAATGTCTCTTTGTAGCTTCTCTAACTTCATAGATACAGTACCCAAAATTGTGTGAACTAACAAAAAGTAAGTCGGAAGGCTATATGAAGTGCTACTAAGGAGTGTAGGTCTACTCTCCTTGGAGAGAGATTCTTGCTTCCACCCCAACCAACCTCTCCATGTATCAACTTCATTGGAAATGGCAATTGATCAAATATTGATTAATTGTCATTAGTATGTACAATATTAATTGTCATTAGTATGTATTTCTTTCAACCTTTTTTGGTAGTGTACATAACAGGCAAGTTAATGTGCGAGCTGTAACAGTATGATGTAAAGTTATGTTTGCAGATAACCAACTTGTTTAAATCTGCTGTAGATTTCATTAATCGAAATCTAATAAATTCAGTGTCTAAAAATTAACCCAAAAGAAAAGCTATTGTAGTCCATTGATCAAAATTCTGGTCAAGAAAACATATATACGACACGTATTTCTATGACCATAACCAAGGAAACTCCATTCTAACAGTAAAACAGGTGCTTCAAAATGGTTCAAAGAATCATGAAGATACATACAAGACCCAAATCAAGCTGGGAACCAGACCAGGCTTCGAGAGATTGCCTTGTAGCCATGCTGTAGTTTTTGTACTGAGAATCAATGTCAACACCCTACAAGGGGAGAGAGAGAGAGAGAGAGAGAGAGAGATTCTGATAAGCATTTGTTATAATAATAAAAGGAGAATTTTTTGAAAGAACAATCAGAGCATGACGCATTTACTTGCGAAATAAAAGCTTGAATTATACATAAGTAAAGCGCCAAAACTGACTATAATTACTAAAAAGTTGGGATCAGCAAATATTGGATGTTGAAACCAAGTATTGGAAAGAAATCCTTCTACAGCATCACTTTCACTATTAAGTAAAAGAGGACGTGCTACCTAATTCCATGGCTATGCATGTATTTCGACTGTTTGATTGATAGAAAGTGTAAATGGGCAATTGAAAAACACATCAGGGCATATCAATGTAGAAACATGTGAAGATTAAAGAAAATGTTAAATCCCCCCCCCCCCCCAAAAAAAAAGAGAGAACTAGATAGATAGATAGCTAGCTAGAGAGAGAGAGAGAGAACAGAATATGGATAACATAATAGAATCTTTATTCTTTACCACTTTTTCCACACAAGCATGAATCATAGTCAATATGGTAGAAGGAATGATACATTATTAACTAAATGTGAACTGGGAATTCTAAACAGCGTCAGTCAGTCCAAAGTTAACTGCTGATGATTCGCTGCCTATCATAGGAAGATTTTGATCATCCTAACTCCTAAGGCAACAAATTACCTGAAGTTCGATTCCAAGCATATACCTATCACTCCAAAAAAAAAATGTTTGGCTCCACATACATGGTGTAAGGTGGCAGTAATAAATATATAAAACACATCCTACTTGATGTAAGCTATAGGCGTGCTGTGGCAGTAATAAATATATGAAACACATCCTACTTGATGTAAGGCAACAAATTACCTGAAGTTTGATTACAAGAATATAACTATCACTCCCAAAAAAAAAAGCATTTGGCTCCACATACATGGTGTGCTGTGGCAGTAATAAATATATAAAACACATCCCACGCTGCCTATCATAGGAAGATTTTGATCATCCTAACTCCTAACGCAACAAACTATCTAAAGTTTGATTCCAAGCATATACCTATCACTCCCAAAAAAAATGTTTGGCACCACATACATGGTGTGCTGTGGCAGTATTAAATATATGAAATACATCCTACTTGCTTAATATTGATCAGGTCCAATATTTGAAATGCGTTTTGTGTTTGAAGGTTTCTCTTAGGACAAAGAAAAGTGTTGTGGAAGCTTTGAATAGGAAGGAAAAAAATTATTCATTCCCTCACTAAGAGGGCTGGGATCCTTGGTTAATCTTTATCTTTCTGTAGAAGCTGTAGTGTGTGGTACAAGTCAGAAAGATTAAAGCCTTCAATATAAGAGTTAGAGGTAGAAAAGTGGTGGAGGTTTCACATTTTTTTGCAGATGACACCATTGTGTTTTGTGAAGCAAAAGAGAAACAGTTGGGGTACTTGGTATGTTTTGATATGTTTCGAGGCAGTGCCCAGCAAGAAGGTTTTCTTTTTTTATGGTGCGGAAACCCGGCCTATGCAGGGCCACTTCCCAGCACGGTAGACTTGGGAGCGCACAAACCCACTCACAAGACCCGTGCACAGAACAAGTCGAGCCCAGGCTGAAGGATAATATTGCAAAGAGTGAGCTCATTCCAATAGGAGAGATTATGAATGTGCAGGGTTCGGCTGATTCCATGGGTTTTAAAGTAATAAATCTTCCTTCAATGTTCTTGGGTCTTCGTCTTGGATCATCTTTTAAGGCCAAAATGGTTTTGAATAGTGTTAATGAACAATTCGAGAAAAGGCTTGCAGGGTGGAAAGACAATACATATTTAAGGGGGGTAAGGTCACTGTGATCAAGAGTACCTTGACTAGTATACCTACCTATTTCATCTTTCTCTTCACCATGCCTGCTTCATTGCAAAAGAGATTGAAGAAGCTTCAAATGAGCTCCTCCATGGGGATGGTTGGGGAAAGAATATAAGTATTCTTGATATGTCGGGAAACAATGTGCTCTCCCGTTTCTGGTGGTAGCTTGAGTATTCGGTGCATCCATCAGTTCAATCGAGCCCTGTTGAGAAAATGCGACCTAAGCCGAAAGGTGTTCCCTTTGCACATTACTAGACGAAATCATAATCTCTTGGGAATTTAAATATAAGAATGTAAAGCCCAAACTTAGTGCTGCATTATATGTAGCTTAATCACATGAATGCACATGATACAATTATTTATTTTGCTTTCAACCAGAACATGTAATTACCCATGCAATCCACGAGTTTACCGCTAGTTGAAGTAATAAGGCAACATCACTGGACTTGTCTTTAATGGGTAAGTAAAGGAGACTCAAACTTGAGTCTCTTTATTGGGCAAATGTGACCTAAGCTGCAGGATGTCCCTAGGTGCATTGCTATACCCATGCAGTCATATTCTTATTAATGGTATTCTCTAATTTTAATTAAGAAGGGAGAGAAAAAGAAGGAATTTCTCCCCAAAGTCCCTTTTTAAGTGTCCACCAAGGCTGCATCAGATAAATTATCAAAAACCTTAGAAGTTGTGGCCAATTTCTCTTTGGTGACCATGCATTGATATTAGAATGCATAAAACTTCTATAGGCCACTTGTGCTTTTCTACCAATTGGAAATGAATCACAAATCAAAATCTTTTAAATTTCAAACCGCTAAGACAAAACTAGATCAACTCAAGGCTATTTATAAAGGCCCATAAATGCACCCAAGTCCATCTCATGACAAAAGAAAACAGCAAACTATCAAACAGGCCTAGACCATGAAACAGGAAATAATGTCGACTCTTACAGCAACTCCAATAGGCCCTCTAAATGAGGTTTATTGGGCAAAATAGCCACCCAACTCATTTTTTACAGCTCCAACATGCTCTTTGACTGGCTAGGCATTTTGCCTCTTGCCAATCTCATTGGCTACATTTAGCCAGCAACAGAGACTAGCTAATTAGAACAGATGAGTTTAATGGGCCTGATTTACCAACATCTCCTCTTCCCCATTTCAATCTCCAGTGCCATCAACCTCCATGTGGTATGGAAATCACTCTGCCCCTCCCGCTTCCCGTATCTCCTCTTTTTCCTGGATCTACAGCCCCTCCCCTTCTCTATAATCCTACATCCCCACCTCCAACTTCTCCCTCATATATAAAACCCTCACCTCAAACCCCATCTCCCCAAAACCTTTCCGCAGGCCAGGGACGAAGCCAGAATTATTGTTCAGTGGGAGCATATTCTTAAAATTGTACATATATTTTTAAAACTACAGATATAATGAGAAAGAAAAAAATTAAAATGCTATTGAAAAATACATAATCTATTATAAATACATAATCTATTATAAATAAAAAGTAAAATCAAACCTATTGATACATAACCAGCTATATTTATATAAGCAGCCATATATAATCAAAGCTATTAATGCACAAATATTCACTGTTTATATTTATATTGATACACAAATATTCAAATAGAGAAATAAAATTAAAACCATATATAATCAAAATCTGTGTATATATATATATATATATATATATATATATATATATATAAAATCAAAGCCAGTGAGTAAGTGAGAACAGGCTTAATAGTGAACACTAACACTAACAGCATAGATACATGGACATATAGATATATATATATATATATATATAGATATATTTATATATCATACGATTCATACATAAAATTAAAATGAGGGATCGGTGATTACCGAATAAGGACTAAGGAGAGCGCAGCGGCGGCGACGCGAGGCAGCGAGGGCGGAGGGCCTGACTTGGGTGCAGCGGCGAACGGCAACGACGCGAGTCACACGAGTCACGACGGCACTTAGTTCGCGACGACGCCGACGAGGGCCTGACTCTTGAGGCGAACGGGTGCGACGGGACGGCCTGAGGGCTAAGGCGAGAGGCGGCAACGGCGACGTGTCGCGTCCCGAGGGCGGAGGGCCTGACCTGGGTGCGGCGGCATGAGTCGTGTGAGCGGTGAAAACCCTAGAAGATGAAGATGATACTGTGAGGGTGAAATCAGTGGGCAGGTGGGTAATACTGTGAATGGAAAGGGTTTAAGGGTGAGATATAAAATTTTGTGGGAGCATATTTGTAAAATTATAAAATATAAATAGATAAAATAAAAAAAAATTAAAAAGTCAGTGGGAGCATTTGCCCCCACTCGTCCCACTGTGCCTCCGTCCCTGTGCAGGCCCCTCTTTTTCGAACTTCAACCCCCTCCTCTATAAATCCCCCCGGCCGATCAGATTATTCTAATGATTGCTTGGTTAACTGAGAAGATATCTAATATGATACAATTTGGATTGATTGCATACCAATGCATGTGTCTTAATGAGCGCTCTCACTTTGTGGAGTATTAGGGTTCTTCCTTGGCTTTCAAGAACGAACGATTTCAGGATTTAACTGGCAATTGTTAGCCACTGTTGTTCTTATTCTTATTGTTTAGTTTCATTTTGTGATGTTAGTATGCCAACGCCCTCCCTCCCTGTGCGTGTTTTTTTTTTCTGGGCTGTTGAGAGTTGATATACTCTTCTTGGTCATGATTTTGTTATTTCGTCTTCAATTTCTCAACTCCCTCTCCCTCTGTGTGTATGAGAGCTGTTCTCATATGCCCACCATAAAGGAGTTATTGGGTTCTTGAGACATGTATATTCTTGGTCATGATTTCGTTATTTCATCTTCAATTTCTCAAAACTAAAATTGCATGCTATCTTTACATACAAGAAAAAAGTGGATACGGAAAACAAAGTGTGTACTTTGGCTAGGCAAAATAGCTAGTGGTATTCGAGTTACTCTAATAAACCGGATAACATAAATCAAACTAAAATCAGCAAATACATTGACACAAAACAAACATTTAATACAAATTAACACACTACCGTGTAAATTTCAGTTTAGACAAAAACAAATTAAACTAGATAATAAAAATCATATAATTTTCTATCCAAAATACGAATTAAAAAAAACTGACTGTGGAAAAGAAGCCAAAGCAACGTATTCCAGTCTCAAATCTGCAAATTGCTTCTACAACACGGCCATAATTGAACCCCCTCCCCCCTAATTCCTGGCTAAATAAAATTTAAAAGAGAACAAAAAGGATATCAAAATGGCCATCAACTAATACAAGAATAGTTGGGATTAAGAGCTTTTCCCCTAAGTGGGTGAACAATCTATTAGAAGGCAACATAAAAACGATTTCCTACACCCTTTCCACAAAATGGTCTTCAAGAAAAATGGCCACTCCCATAAGTCCCCATTCCACAAAATAGCCCAATGAAAAGTTGGTATACTGTATACATTGTTGGACACAACCCCCGACAACTCAAGCTTGTGGGCAACCTATCTAAATTGGTAGCTATAGGTGGGCCGTCGCCTATTAACATATAATTTTTTTTAATAAATGCATAGGTAATTATGGGCCAAGCTACAAGGGCAGATAACTTGAGCAAGCCAATATTAAGAATAAGGATAAAAGAAAGTCAATGCGAAACTTCTCAAAATAAGTACGACACCCGACTCACTCGGGTACAGTAGAGCTACTCAGGTAGACCTACTCGTATACTCATAACTCGAGCTACTCGCCCCTTCAGTAGGTCGGGTACAAAACTTTTGCTCATAACACGAGTTATTCATGACCCGAGCTGCTCACCCCTCTAGTAGCTCGGGTACAAAACTTCTGCTCAAAACTCGAGTCATTCATAGTCCGAGCTACTAACCCCTCTAGTAGCTCAGATGCAATACTCATAACTCGAGTCACTCATGACCCGAGCCGCTCGGATATTCTTCCACTTAACCAGTGTCAACTACTCTAACTCAGGTCCTCAGGTGATGACATAAACTACTGATTCCACTGGTGACTCGAATTACTGGAAATCCGAGCTGCTGGGACCCCCAATAAACTCGGCCAACTAATATTGATGTTCATCAACAGAAGACCTACCATAGCACAGACTATGAAGCGTAGCCCTGATAACGAATGAAGACCTTCTATAGCACAGACTATGAAGCGTAGCACTAACTACAAATGAAGACATTTCATAGCATAGACTATGAAGTGTAGCCCTCACTACGACAGTAGCTCTGACTACTTACCATGGCACAGACCATGAAGACAGCACAGAGTGTATTATTACCACGACACGGGATGTGAATACAGCACAGACTGTAACGTAGCTCTGACTACCTAATCACGATGACATAGCACCGACTATGTGGCTCAGTACAGACTAAACAGCCAAGATATAGCACAGACTATATGATTATAGATTCCTCTGAGAATCGAAAGACTGTCCCAGAGACAATGAAGACAATAGCAGTACAATCGTGCACGGGACGTTGGGAGACATGTGACTTGGTGACTAAGAAAAGGATTTGTCGAGTCATACAGACCCTCCCACTCGAGTCACTCGAGTGACCTCCAAGTCACTCGACCCAAGTGGGCCAGGTACTTAACCCGAGCGGGTCGGGTGCCCGTGGGGCATCTGTTGGCCGACCTAGTTGAGTTGGAGTAGAACACTACTTAGCTGATTATCGAATAGAATCTCTTGATTCTCCGCTATCGCCTCTCATGAACCGATTTGATCCCTTGAAAGAGTCCTATCCAAACTCCAACACGGCTCCTCTGAGTGCTATAAGTAGGAGGGATAGCCATGCTTTCGAATCAATGAGACTTTGATGATCAGATACATTGTTTATACTACCAGTACTCCATACTCAATTAGCCTTCTCCTTCACCCAACCTCGTCTCTCTTCGTTTTGTGTTTCTGACCACGTTTACATATTTCACCTCTCTGCATTCATTTTTTACTGTATCAAAACTATGGTTTCCCAACGTCTTGGGTTCAATTCTTCTCATACATACTTATTCCCAATCATGTTCATTAATGTGTGTTAGATACCATTTCATCTGTGCATGTGCATCTTGTTTAGTTCACCTGTGTTTTAGTTTGTTTCATCTCTCTATACTTGATAAAATCACACATGAAGGCCAATGTGAGAGCTTGATATAAATTGTGTCACGCCCAAAAACTCGGGGTCACGTAAAAATCCACCAAACACCAGTTTTATGAAAATAAGTTTTCATACATTCAAATTCACCTGTTGAAATCAAATAAAAACCCAACATACATCTCTCATAAACAGTAAACATCCTGTATCATGCATAAGTATATTGCCCAGAGGCGTACAAACGTGCCTTCAAACAGGCATACAAAAAGAAAAACTAGTAAAGTTTTCACCATCACAGGCACCACTAGATCAACTCCTCGTGATCATCAACCTCCAAACCTAAAAATGGTTTTACAGCAAAAATTCCATACCGTGAGCCGAAACCCAATAGAAACAGACTATAAAGCTGTAAAGCAGGATATGCAATCATATGATGGGAGCTAACTCAACCACAAAACCCAAAAAGGTTTTCCGTCCCGAAAACCACAAGTTTTCCATCAGGCTAACGCGAGCCTCCAAAACGGTTTTACATCATAAAACCCAACATTTCCATCTTCAAAACCATGCATATCAACAATGCAAATAACGTTTTCACATTTAAAGAAAAGCAGTAACTAAAACGTTATATTCCACCCGGATCACACACCGAGGAAAGAGAAAAGATATTTTTCACTCGGAACACACACAGCCGAGGAAAATAAACCGGTAAAACAGTATGCTCCACTCAAACCACACAGCCGAGGAGAAAGATAAAATGAATCCTATGTACCGACTCTGTCACAAGGGGGCAGATGTAGCAACTACAGACTCCTGCCCCTTTACCCAATCCCTACACATCGTAAGACCGGTTAAGTAAATGCAAGTTCTATACGAAATTACCACAACGTAAAAGTTTAATTTACGGGCCCAAAATACGAGGATACAAAGCACCCAACCGCTTAATTTACGGGGACTAGTCCGAAGGTACAAAGCACCAACTCTGCGCACGTTTCCGGATTTATACCGAGCGCAACTCATGCCAAATACCCGCTATCCCAGCACATCTAGAGAATCATTTTACAAAACCAAAACGTTTTCACATTTATACAAAGATCCATCCATCAACATGGAGATCAAGCAAACATATAGATCCATCCATTAACATGGAGATCAAACGAAACATGTAAAAACATATGTATAAAAAGGAGATCCAATCCATCTACCATGGAGATCAACATGTATGTAAAAACACACACTTTTATCAAACGTTTTCAAAGTTGAGCCCCAACCCCAAGGGTCAGCTCCAAACCCCCAAAAGAAAATATATTTTCCAAAGTTTTCGTAAAAACTCCTTTTGCAAATCATTCATTTCCCCAAAATAACCACCAAATCATCCAAGCAACCACCAAACGCCCACACAGGACCCCAGTCGATTGGCCCAAGCCCCCAGTCGACTGAAAAACTCTCTTGAAAAAGAGAATCAAAACAGAAGCAATTTCAGTCGACTGACCTCCCAGGTCCAGTCGACTGAACGCCCAAAATGATGATCCAGTCGACTGATATTATGATTCAATCAACTGATCCTGCCCAGAAAAAGTTTTATGCTATGGTTTTGGCCTCCAAGCCTCAAATCAATCCTCCAAACACCCACCAAATACTCTCGGACAACCACACGCCCAAGCCTTGCACCAAAATCTCGAAAGAAAACTCTCAAAACTCATTTCCATCCACCAAAAATGACAAAAAATGGTTTTAAGTTAAAAACCCGATTTATCAAAACATAAATCACCTTTTTCATGCATTTTTAAACGGTGAAACAGCATATAATTACATATAGCACCCTTAAACATCTATACAGTCTAGAATTCTACTTCGGTGAGTCAAAAACTCGATGCCTCGATCCACGTGCAAAATCGAGCTTCGTCGGAATGAAATTCCGTCCGGATGGATGCGTAGAGCACGATGCCCATAACAAGGACCGGCTGTTGGTCCGTCAAAAACCAAGCCCCGGGCCCCCAAGAAGTTAGAGAGAAGACAGAGAGAAAAAGGAGGAAACTTAGTTGTTAAGTTTTGAAAATAGCTTTTAAAAATATCTACCTCCAGATATTTATAGGCCTCCAAAATATCTTCTTTTTTTTTGAAATTTTGAAATTCGCACCGTAACTCCCCGCAACCCCCGGGACCAACCCCGCATGCTTATTTAGACCAAAACATGCATCAAAACTCATATAAGTATATTAAAGCGAAAACGCCAAAACGTGTTGAAAAACACCGAATATACATATATATCAAAATGAAACGGTACAGGGTCTCACATTGTGTACGATGAATAGACAGGCATGTTATTTTTTGCATATTCACATTAAGTGTATCTAATTCAATCGACAGTAAGACCAAGAAAAATAGGAAATAGGATGTTATAAGTGAATTAAACAACTAGCCATAACAACACATGAGCAATTTAGTCAGCTGAAATGGGTGATCAAATGCATGTGACTCCTACTAGAGCAGGTTTGGGAACGGCAAGATGTACACAGTCTTACCCCTATTACTAGAAACCTTGTTTGCGTGACATGAGCACTCACCAGTAGGGACACAAACGGTAAGCATTATTGTTGGAACAAGTGGCCCTTGAGCAATTCTGTTAGCTCAACGACAAATAAAATATCTTGTTCTACTAATTACAAAATATCAAATACAGACCATATTGTGCAACAGGCGACAAAGTAGGTAATATTCTTTTTTTATTTCTCAAGTAAAATTGTGCTACAAAATGCAATAGTGCATTTAATGCATATTATGACAAATTTATGCATAATTGTGTGCTTATCTTGAATTATTAAGAATATTTATTGACTTGAACACTCATACTAGACACGTATCTCACATCCTTTCCCAAGTGTCAAGTGTCTGACACACAGGTATTTCATATACTTACAAGAGTTCATGTGAACATATATTGTTGTCATAACTTGAAACCAATTTTGCACTAGGATGGTTAGATTACCATAAATATAAAACCATAGATAATATATTCAAAATGATATGTCATGAAATTTAACCATGCCTCAAGCAATTCAGTTAAAGGATCTTTCTTAGACTCTTGTTGTCTCCTCCTCCTCCTTGAACTCTCTTGAAAGTTGTCAAATTCCGATTTAATACTATAACGAGTTTTCTCCAACACATCTTCTAGAAATAACTCAGCCACAGGGAACGTCAGGCCCTGCAAGAAAAATCATAAAAATACCATCATATGTAAATGAAAACACATTGAACAAGCTCAAGAATACATGTTCCATAACTATGGTACAAAAAACAGTACCGGGATATGAATAGATGGGGCATTCCCAAAGTATTTAGAGAATAAATCAGCATTAATGGTGGCACTCATTAGAACAAGACGAAGATCCGGACGACGAGGAAGAAGATCACGCAAGATTATTAAGAGGAAGTCCTCATTCATGCCTCTTTCATGGATTTCATCCACTACCAAATGGCTAACCCCAGTTAAATCGGGGTCCTGAACCTGTAGTTTAGGATGAAAGAAAAAACCAAATGTCACCACACATTTCATGGCCACAATAGGAACTTATGAGCTCCCCTATAAGCTCATTGCAATAATTCACTATTTAATCCATCTACACTACATAAAAGTACAGATGCAGTTCATGTTTTAAAATATTCCTTTCCAAAAATTACCCCCTATAAGCCACAGTTTTTTTTCCCTATTTTTTATGAAAAAAAAGCTGAAACCTCCCCTGTTAAGAAAAGTTTGACATGATGAAATGCTTTTTGGGTGGACTCAATCCTTATAACCCTATATTCTCACTGTATTGTTGATTACTCTACTCCTCTTAGCCTTTGATAACTCGTTAAATTTCAAACAATATTTCTAAGAGTGAACTTCATGTGTGTAGATATTTATCTTCATGCTCTATATTATGGCTTAACAAACACACACTCATCTCAGAGTATATTTTCTAGGATTAATTATCAAAAGAAAAAGTGGATTTTTTAAAGGATTGATTTTTGCCAAAGGAAGCCAAAGTTGCTCATGTGGAAGCTGTGAGGTCAAAATAATTAAGGCTTCTTATACTCAACAGTATTTATCTGTTTGAAATCGATGCATAGCCTGTGCTTAGTGCGGTTCCCTTGGAGTTTGGCTTATAACTGTCCTTTGAAGTGTTACTCCAATCTTCCAATTCTATATATGTTTGCAAAATTCAAATTAAATGGCATCAAATAATCACAAACAAAAATCCTATTTTAGAACCAAAACCCAAAAATTCAATCATAAGAAAGTGAACACAATGGACATCACAATAAATACCATCATATGATATAATCTCCACTATAATTCCAATGCCAGAGGACAATGCAAGAAGATCTGCCAATGCTCTCTTTATATTTTTTACACATAATGCACCATTGTGAAAGGAGGTAATAATAAGGCCGTTTCTCTACGTCATACCATTAATATTGAGCTTCATGTTAGACAGAGACCAGACACAATTACCTTAAGTCTAAACTTTAACTTTAAACTCAAGTCACATCATTCTAGTGCCATTTTTTAGGTTAGGTAATTTAAGGATTGGAGATTTAGAAACTATGCAATTTGCTACTTTATAAGTTCCAGATCTTGGCATGAGAATAACATGAAAATTGAGCACCTCAGTAGACAAATTCCAACTCAGTAAAGGAAAGCACAATATAGATACATATATATACCAACACACATAAAAACTTCAAGACATAATCCCAAGAACGAGCCTCTAACAAAATAACATTGAGTAACATCACATTACCAGCCTCCGAATCAACACTCCAGTGGTGCAAAATAGCAACCGAGTTTGAGCTGAGCATTTTGATTCCAGACGGATCTGGTAACCAACACTTTCACCAAGACCCTCTCCCCTTTCAGATGATATTCGGGCCGCAACAGATATCGCAGATATACGACGAGGTTGAGTGCATATTATGTTGCAATTGGCACCACGCAGGGACGATATTTCCTCCTCTAGAATGAATTGAGGGAGCTGTGTAGTTTTGCCACAACCTGTCTCTCCAGAAACTACCAATACCTATATCACCAACCAAAACTAGGGATAATCAATGGCAACTGAGTTAATGATATTAACTGCAATAATGACCACTACTAAAGGAGAACCTTGTAAAATGTAAGGAACACGGTAATTAGTCGATCATCCATCAGACAATCAATCAAAGACATTAAGGGAAACATAACTGTCATGTATGACAAATTAAGAAAACAATCCAACCAACTTGCACAACCAAAGAAAGATACTGCAGCCAACCAATATGACCATCATGTATGGACACTTCCCCAATAGCATGCATTTCCAGAAAAGCGACCTATTATTATACACCTTTTGGGACACATGAAATTAAAAACAGGGAAAAAGCAAGAGAAAGAAAGGAACATCATAGGAGATGTACTTAATGCATACAGATGACACAAAAATAAAATAAAATATGACGATCTAGAAACAAGAATAGATTAGAAACATAATGCTTTCAACATAAGATGAAAAAAAACATTTTAGAGTCAAGGCTTATGCAACTATTTAATGAAAAGTGATACACCACCACTACATCTCGATCCAAAACTAAATGGACAGTGGCACACCACCCCTGCATCTCAAACCATTGTCACTACTGCCACAACAACAATACAGCCACAGTCATGATAGCCACAACACTACCGCATTTATCACTAGAACACAGCCACAAGATCACATCCACCCACAAATTACTGTAACTTTTACTCTGCCCACCCTATTGCTACCTCAAATACCAATGCCGTTTACATTACCCCAGCTTTTAATGCCATTACATCATCCCCAACTCTAACAAGTAGTATTAGCTGAACATATGCCATTACATCATCCCCAACTTTAATGCCATTTCACTTACACTGGGAGACCCTGTTCCCTTTTAATTTAATAAATAATATGATGTGTATTAATTGACTTTGGTTAATTATAAATTACTAAACATATGTAGATTATCATATGGAGAGTGGCCAGTGGGCCCCGTAACTCTCATTTAAGTTTTCAGTAGATCTGCCGGTGTACGTGAAGACCCGTGAATTTTAAATCGGGAATAATTTTAAAAATTCGATAATTTTCGAGAGTTTAATTTTGATTTAATGTAAATTTAAAAACATTAATTTTAATGTCATCGATGCATGTATATGAATTAAAAATACATCATAGAATGAAATTTTGGGGTTTGGAGCAAGTGAGTGGGGGGTGGGCCCCACCACCCATGTCTTGCTTGGGAAGACACCCCCCTTCTTCCTCTCTCTCCCGTATCTCTCATCTCTCACTCTCTCCCACGCTCTCAAGCTTCATCCATGGAAGGTTTGAAACAAATCTAACCTTCTCTCATCATTTTTGTTGCTTTCGGCTTGGATTTCAGCGTCGCCTTAGAGACGGATACTCGATCTACTCAACGGGGGCAACATTTTCAACCGAGTGAAATTTCGATTTGGCGAGTTCGGGTGCTCCCGCGGATGTCGAGTTCGCTTAAAGTTTCAGGTTTTTAACCCAAAAAGTAGGATTTCGACTAATCTTGAATAAATTGCTTAGATATGTGATTAATTTCTCTTATTTATGAAAAATTGAATGAAACCCCTTTTTACTTTCGAAAACTCTAGATTTATGGAACTTGAAAGTGGTATTTGAATGGAGTTGGGTGATATTTTGGAAAAATCATATGAGTTATGAGAAGTGAGGTGTTAATTTATGTTGAATCTTGATTAAATTTTGAAAACCCTAGTTATGGGAAGAAAGATGAGATATGGGTTTGATATGTAATTAAGTTAGAATGAGAAATTGAAGGTTTAATTGAGTTAATTAGAGTTGTACATGTTGTTATGTGTTGAGTTCTTGTGGGAATTGAAGATCATGACTTCATTTAGGATAAGTTCAATGAATTATGCGTTTTGGTGTGGGAGTGTGATAGATAATTGATTTTAGGAAATCCTTATACTTGAAGGTTTTAGGTTTCTTTCCAATCAAATCTTATGTTTTTTCAAGCTTCTAGTACCTTCGCTTTGCATGAAAATGGGTTTGGATGAGTGTTAGCTTCAAAATCTAGCAAAAAAATCAATTTTGGCGCAAGACAGCTCGAAGGACCCCTCGAGCAGTCTATCGGGCGGTCCTAGGTTGGTCTCGACTTCTTGTTGCATGCCAAACTGCTCGACGGACCACTCAAGCGGTCTATCGAGCGGTATTTTTCGCTGATTAAAAATATTTTCTTTAAATTAATGTATCTTCACTATCCAAACTCCGAATTGGGTCATTCTTATGCTAAAATTGAAGCCCCATAAGTCTTCTTTCCAATGGTTTTAACCTCATATCAAAATTATTTTTGTAAAAAGAGTTATGACCAAACTAGTGAGAGTATGTCTGTATTCCTTAACTGTTTTTCGCATATTTTGACCGGACTTCATGGAAAACTTTATTTTTATTAACGTTGACCCTTTTTTCTTAGATTCCTCACCCTTTGGGTTATGTATATGAACTAATACTCGTGGACCTCATGGTGCTGGGCCTTTGGACCCCGAGATGTAACCGAGATGATGTCGTTTCACCTGGATCGTAGGTGATCATTCTTTCCTTGTAAATCTTTCTCTACCATTCGTCTCTTAGGATATCGTGTCTCAATTTTTTAGGCATGACAGTGTGAGGTAGTGATAGTCTAGAGTAACTTGGGTTTTTAGTTATAAAGAATGACTTGAAGGTTTGTGGCTCGTTTGAAGTCTTGTTTGGGTATGAAAATTGGTTTAGTGGGAATCTAGGTAATGAGAAGTTTTTCTTGAAATCTCATTTGTTTTCGATATGAAGGATTAAACTCATGTTTGGAACTAAATTGGGGGCACCACATTGAATTCGAACTCAACTTGAGTGTGGGTATTGGATTAAATCCTTGAAAAATGTTATCCTTTTAAATAATTGAAAATTTTATAATTAAATTGGAATTATCTGTACAAAATCATGTTAAGCATGACATTTATGAAAATTTTCATTGTTTGTTGTTATTTAGACAAATGGCTACGTAGTGAATACACGAGATATTTAAGGTGAAGACCAGAGTGAGGGTCGAGGGACTAATGTTATGGTTGATTATTATGATAATCGAATTGTTGATCATGTAGCGTATGCATGAGGTGTTTAGGTGAAAGCCATTGTAATGGTTGAGGAACCGATATTATTGATAATATGTTGTAATTATTTATTGAGATGGTTATGGAATTAATTTGGGCTTACATTGCTCCACGGTGAAAGACCGAAAACTTGCGCAAAATAGGTGCCCGTTCCCCTCGACTTAATCCCCGAAAACGTGGTATAGGTGCCTGGTTCCTTTGGATAGTGTTCCTGAAAACGTGGTATAGGTGCCATGTTCCTTCAGATGGTGTTCTCGAGAAGGTGGCAATGTACGTGATAATAGGCATTGGGCCTATGTGTTGTTACTTGTTAATGATTGTTTGGTAAATCGTGAGAAATATGTATGGGTTATTGTAAAGATAATGTCAAATTAAATTATTGATGAATAGGCTTGATTAGGATCCACTAGTTATTGAATAATTGGCCGAATATGGGAAGCGTGTATCGATGTATGTAAACATATGGATTATATGTATATGTTACCTCATGGTGAGTAACATGTTTTGAATTAGTACAGATGAGCGTGAACTTACCGAGTGATTAGCTTATATGTCATTTTGATCGTATGGGATATCGGTTTGAGTGGTATCGTGGGGTTTGATAAGTCTAGGAAGTGAGAATTGTAAAGGTGTAGGTTGTAGAACTTATTTAGGATCGGAAAAAAAAAGGGGGGGGTGAACTTTTGTTTGGATTGTGTACAAATCACGAGAAAGTGTATTATTTGGAGTTTTAATAGTTTGGTTGGAAAAATTTTCTATATCTTGTATTTATGGTTTAAAACTTTTCTTTTTACATATCATACTTTTATTCCTGCGCGGTCGTATTCTATTGAGCCTAGGCTCACGGTGTTTGTTTAACACCCGTTTTAGGTACTGAAGGCAACTTGATGGTTTAATAGCAAGGGACGAAGTATTGATTATCTTTTAAAAGTTGGGTCCATGTTATATATATTATTTTGATTATGATGTCATTTTACTTTTTGGCTGTAATTAATCTCCTATAAGATGTATGGCCTTAAGGCCAAGGTCTTGTGTGACAGAAATGCTATTTGAAGATATAATATTATATTAGTTAGTGAGATTATCTGAATTTGGGGGCGTGACATACACTGAGAGTCAACCAATTCCAAATCTCCCCATGGTGCAATCCTTGAGATTTTCAAATCAATTCATGTTTCTCTAATGTCCATTACTCAATCCCCCCCCCCCCCCCCTCCATCTCACACCACAAAAAAGGGAAAGGAAAATAAAAGAAAACAATCGTATCTTCGGAAGTCCCCTAAAATTCAACACTTCAGGTAGGGCAAGGGGTTATAAGAAAATTACAAGAAGTAAATGCTTCAGAAGGAAATAGAATTTCCTCATGTATGCCAAATATACATAACAAGCATCGATAACAAGCATTGAATTTTAGACTTCTTTTGCGGTGACATGCAACACGAATTGAAAAGGTTAGTTCTTCAATTAGCGAAAAGAAAGTATTATTAGCCCACTGCTAGATCTAAATAAAAAGGGGGGAAATGCCAAATCTAGTGCAGCTTTCTTGCACGGTGATCGCTCTACCAAATTTTTTGACTTTAGCAAATTCAAAATGTTTTATTATGACAACAATGTATGAACTAAATCCATTTTGCAAAGTCAAATTTGAATTCAGAAAGGAAATTATTAAGAAGAGCCATTAAACATCAAAAAGTACGTCACTTGCCAAGGTGCTCCTCTCTCTCACTCTCTCCCTATCTCTCTCAAAAGATTTGGAGGAACATGAGATCTTCAAAAAGAGTTTGTCCCTCCTAAATGTAGATACGTGAACCATTTTTGTATGTTTTATTATTTTATTTCATGTATTTGAGCCACGGGCCTGAGGTCTTTGACCGAGCACTGTGGGAGGTGAACCAATCATTTGTTTTAAACCATTTATCAATTTGGTTGGTAATTTGGTAAATGGTAGAAGTGGATAATTTCAATATTTCAAAAACAAAAAAGGAAGGAAAGAAAGAAAGAATGCAAAAAACTTCTCAAGGAAGCTTCCTAAAAGATAAGCTCTCCCTTTCTTTATTAGTCGGCAAACCCCCATACATCTCGCTCCCCACTTTTTTCTCCTTCTCAAACACACTCTCTCTACATATGGAAACATATATACTTATACATATGTCTAGTATTGTCCGAGTCGCGCAGAGCCAAAGATGACTAAAGTAATCGAAGCGACAAGAGCTACAACCAACGCAGAATGGAATTTCGTTTTGGCAACTTTTGATTTTTTGGTTTCCTTATCTCCTCTTCCCTAACTTGGATTTGAGGTAGGCTTCTATGCTTTAGTTTAATATGGATTGATTATATGATTATTGCCTAGTTTGGTTTGGTTGAAACTTGAAGCTTTTATGGAAATGCTCTATTTAATGCATGATTTGGTGAAATTTAAAATTAAAAAAAAATATTTTGCTTTATTTTAAATCATTATACGTTTGAGAAAAGCCATGTGAATGTAATTTGGTATATGGCGAAAAATGTACAATTTATGATTATGGAAAATTTTGGGAAAAATTACGTACATTATGGTATGAGTGTTGAATTTAATGTGGAAAACAAAATTTTGGAATGAAAATAGAATTTTCATGTGAATTGATTTTCGGATGTCATGTTTTTTTAGACTTGACGACATCGAGGGCGAATCTTACTTTTCGACCCCGCATGACAACTTCTTGAACCCATGGTTCTTCTTACCTTTTACCTCAAGCCACCTGCGAAGGATATCCCAAGTTGGCAATGTCACATGACTCACGTCTATGCTTCCTATTTTTTGTGTGGCAAATATAGAAGAAACACAATACCAAGAAATTCAAAAACAAAATATCTCGATTGGATGATATTATTCAACAAATTACGGATTGAGTGAAAGACTGTTCTCAGCTTCTTCAAGTTCTTGACATGATGACATCAGACCATCTGGTTTTATTCTTCTAGAAGTGTCTAACATTCATCGAGCTCGTAAACTCGCAATTGACTTCCAAATTTGTAGATGCTAGGTGAGGGTGGGGACCTCATTAAGAATCACCTTGGTAAGGTTTCATAAGTTTCCAACAGTGAAAATTTGTAAACTTGCAAAAGGGTTGGTTGTTTGTTTGTTCGGGCTAGAAGCCCGTAAAAGGTAGATGAATTGGGGAGTTGCGCTTTGCAAAGTTGCCACGTGTGTGTTTGTGCATGAACAACCCAATTTTACAGAAACTGGTTGGAAATCGAAATTAGAATCGCTTGTACAACGAAATCGGAATGCGAATGATTTCGAAAGACGAGAATTGGAATGGGAATACGGCTGCATGAGTGTGTGCATGGGTGTGTGAGGGAGAAGTGTAAAACTTGGTTTTTCAACGAAATTAAACTCTTGAAAACGTTTTAATGGGCATTGCATCTATAATTATGGGTATATCTTGGCATGCATGTATCCCATGTATGTTACCTTCTTGTATTATTTTGATCTGGGTCGTTGCGCTCATGTCTAACAACGGGTGTTTACACGGAACCAAAGGCTTATTTTGAACTGGGTCATTGCGCTCATATCTAACAACAAGTGTTTACGTGGAACCGAAGGCTTAATGGAGCAAAGATGCTTATTTTCGCATTTTGGAATAGTCGAGGACTAAAGGCCATTCATTGTCTTTCTTTTGAAGAACATGTTGTAAGGCCTTAAGCCTACGATGTTATATTTTGGATTCATGTAATTGGGATAGGAGTATAATAGGAAAACATTTGGGTTAATGATAGAATATGTTCTGGTATCATACTTTGTAGGAAAAATCTATATTCATGAGGATGAACGGAGTTTGATTCATGCATATTTGTTGGGTCTGAGTTTACATTTGATATGTAAGAGAATTGTTGGAAATGTTACAAGAAGAAAGGAGGTGTGGCTTTTAACTTTTAAGCCTATTTCATTGATAGAATCTTAGTTCGAGTGTTGTCTGTTTGATTGGTGAGCTTTGCCCTTGATTAGACTTAGAATTTGAAACTTAATGATTCTAGACCTTCAGGTTCAGCCCCTCACTGTACGGACAGACCCTCTAGATATGCAGGCAGCCAAATCTCAAATTTTTGGATGTCATCCTTTATCTTACACTGCCTTAACGGAGGTTCTGTGCATCTGGACAACTAAACTTCAAAATTTTCCCTCGGGAGCTAGTAGGCTCCATCCAAACGGAGGTGCTGACATCCGGACGATCGATGTCTAGACAGTCAGTGCTAGCTTTTGCCATGGAATCTGGATCGTTTCATCCAGCACCAGTTCTTTTAGATGGAAGGGTGGTTCATTCAGACTTTCGATCTTTGACCTACTTTGGCCGATTTTGACTTAATTTCTTTGGAAAATCAATTTTTTTGCCTCTGGACTATTATTCTTCATGTTTCCTTGGATATCAGACCTTGATCCTGGTCTTCCATTATTCGGATCTCACAATCTTGAATCTCTGAAACACAGGACGTGACCCTAAAGATGGGGAAAAACATTTGAATCAAAAGCAATTCGATGGGAATGGGGAACATATGGGGACGAGAGAGTTAATGGGGAATTATGATGCTAACATGATTCTTGTCACAAAATTAAAAGATTATTAGACAACACAGAAAGGTTCCTAAAACACTGTACAAAATTTGAAACGTAGCTTGATACATAAGTAGAGTATGTACAAACATGTTACCAAATGCAGGCAGCTTTTAAAAACCAACCTGATTTGATGCAACAGCTTTTAGAAACTCAGACTTCACTTTGAATGCAGGCAACTTTTCTCTGAATGACTCCATTGCCTTCACATTATCAAGGGCCTGCAGGTAATAACTAAGTCAGATATACACCTTCAGAACACTTGCATTAATCTCAAAGATTCAAGTTTTGATGCAAATAGCAGCTAAATATCGCGTGCTATGTACCTTCATTTTCTCTTGTTTCTCTTTAAGTTCAATATTAAGTCTCTCCTTGCCAGCATTAGGCTCCAACACAGGGACAGGTTTTGAAATATCAACACCATGCACTGACCGTTTGGCACGCTGAGAGGATGCACTAGGGGGATTGTCTGCATAAACTGCCGTGTTTGAGCTGTCCAATAGATTCCCAACTCTTCTCTCAATTTCTGTAGACATCCGAATCTGCAAAATAGTTGAAATTGTAAATCAAAAACAAGTTATTGGTACTCCTTTGTATCTTGATGAATACACTCAATCCAAAAGTAGGCTCACTTTTGCTAGAGTTTGTGTTAAAATTCAAGCTCATAAGGAAATTCCTAAAACTTTTATGCTAAATTTAGGCTATGGAACTCCTTACGAGATTAGAGTGGAAGTGCCATGGATGCCACAAAAGTGTGATGAGTGCAAGATTTTTGGCCACTGAAATAACTCTTGTCCTTTTAAGCCAAAATCTTTGGGTTATACCTCCTTTCCGAAGCAAGAATAGAGAGCAAAAAGTGGGCATAATGGAGAAGGAAAGACTAATTAAGACAAAAGGGTGATTAAACCAGATGAGTATGAAGAGGTAAATAAAAAGAAAGGCAAGGAAGCCACTCGAGTTTCGCTAGTTGAGAAAATTCCATCTTGTTCTTTATCTTCTACTATTTTTGAAGTGCTTGCATTTTGTGATCCCAAGGAAGGATTGAATTGTGGGGTAAATGCATCTCAATGGGAAGCTTTAAGTGTGATAGTGGATTCTCCTCATGCTGAAAAAGTGTGTTGTCCTTCTCATCAAGAGAGTGATGTTATTAAGAGGGTTAGTGAGAAAGATGGGGATGTCTTTATTTCTCCTTTGTTAAATGAGCCTAATGTTAGTGATGTTCTAGATTCATGCGACAACTAAGAGCAAGATGCAAAAGGGGATGTCTCTAACAAGGTGAAAGAAGCAAAAAATAATGCCACTGTCGAGGGATGTCTCAAAGGGCCCCCAAAATCCCTTTCGAATGAAAACTTGGTTGGTCCTTCGACGACTTCGTCATCAACGGGTGCGGCTAAGAAGAAACTCTTGAGAAAATTGAAAACCTTAGACTTGCTAGAAAGAGAGAAATTTTTTGTCTGGGCTAGAAAATATTGGTTTAAGCTTTGTAGTTATTTGTTTTGCTTTGCTCTCCTATCCTCATGGGTCTTAAGATGGGTTTTAGTAGGCTAGGGAGTTGTTTTTTTTTTGTGTGTTTTGTTTCTGTTCACGTCATAGGCTTCACGTAGGGCCCTTGGGGTTGTGTCCTAATTCTTCTTTGATTATCTCTTTTTTTGGTTATAATACTTAATGCTTGCTTACCCCAAAAAAATCAAAAACATTTCATTAATGGCAATACAATGACTTATGGCATGCATCAGTTGTACCTCTTTCTGTGTGGATCCATGTCGATCATCAAGATCTGCACGGTAATTCGGTAATGGAACTTTGCTGATAACGAGTGCCTTCCCTTTGTTATATGCATGGCTTTCTTTCCACAAATACAAAACCATAAAAAGATATCATAAGAAAAGTTTTCTTGCAGGTACTATAACAAAATACTATTTTCCAAATCAGGGCAAAATATTAATCACATCTCTCCATTTGAAAGTGGAAGTCCACGCCAGCATTTTACATATTGATGCTAAAGGACATAAAACCCTGCCCTTGGTATAGTTAGACAGCAACAATATTTAGTCAGAGTTGCCACTAAACTTTTGCCACGCACACTCTGGGATCCATAATACTTGATACCAAGTTTTAATTTTAGATTTTGCTAATAATCCATTTTGCTTCCTTCTTTTTCTATACTTTTTTATTCCTTTTCTTTTTGTTAATGGAGGAATCTCTCAAGGCAAGACCATTGGGACACACCTCTAAGAGGTAAACCTTTGGAGTAAACCGTTGGATGCTGCAATTACCCACAAATTACAAGTATCAATTGAGCATCCTTGGCACCCACCTCTAAGGGATAAACCTTCACATACTACATTCACCCGCAAATTACATGTATCGATTAAGGTATTGCGCTTCAAACGGGAGTCAAACACAAGATCCCCTAATTTACGATTGGTCCAGTGACAAATTTAAATCGCTCGACCACCTAGCAGGTTACCTTTTGCATACTTGGCATACACCTTTGGTTCTTATAACCAGAAATACACGTCAAATAGAACTACAAGAAGAAGAATGAAAATCAAAAATGACCGCGTAGCAAATTAACAGTAATGATTGCAAAGAATATGGGTCTAGAACACAAGAAGATCTTCCTTCAATTAAAAAAGATCTCCATGTACGTTCAAACTCACAAGTAAAGCCCTAATTGATACGCCATATCAGACAAGATTTCCTGGTCACCCCGACTGTAATTACGCTTGATTATCATCTCCTGCTCTCCGCTTCTCTTCAGTTGCTCCATCTTACCCCACAACTCCTTCTCGTCAAGAGCCTCCATCTGAAAGCCACCACCATCAGTCTCAGAAAAATCAGAAAGATTTACATTCATCTATACTATCCATACTATCTATACTATTATTGAAAGGGATCACCTATTTTGGTGTAAACTCAAAATCAAAGCCCATTCACACTTTTGATTTTCAAAATTTCTGGCAATTAATAATATTTTAACAAAAAAAATTAATGTTAATCATCTTAACTGCAAGGACAAATAAAGAAAGAAAAAAGAAAACCCCACATTACCAACTTTCACTATTTCTTCTCCCTTACACTTTTGATTTTCAAAATTACCGAAGATCAAATCTTGCTCCCTCATCTCTACTGATTCAAGAAGTAAAAAATAAAAATAAGAACTGCACACGCATAGTCTGTGACGAACGCTAGTATACACATGTCGTACAATTGAAATGGTACTTCAAAAATTTTATTAAAAAAAAACCCTAGAATGAAGGGTGTAATTCCCGCTGTGTTCGAAATCATGGAAATGCTACCTCAACTTCTTTTTGTCTCAGACGCTCGGCTCGCCAGACGGGGTCCCACCACCGCTGCTCCGCGCGCCCTCCGCCGCCGCTGCCTCCACCACGGCGTCCTCCTCCTCCGCTGCCGCGTCCGCGGGCGGGGCCTCCACCGCCGCGACGGCCGCCTTGGAAGTTTGGGCGGTGAGACATGGCGGAAGTCGAGATCAGAAGACGAAACGGAATAACAGAGGTTGTCGAGGTAAAGTAGATGAAGGAACAGTAAGTTGTGGCGCCGACATGACGAGGAAGCATTTGACGCACGTGCACGTCACCGAGGCAGGGCTTCGTGGCATGCTCTGGACTATGGAGACTCGACCACGCGATCCTGGTACCTACCAAAAGTTGGTACAATACTGTTTAGCAAATTAGTAATTTATAAATGATAATTTATAATAAAAATTATAAATATTTTAAAAAAAAATTTAATTTATAATTAAAATTAGTAGTAAAAAATTAAAAATTACTATTAATAGCTTCACTAAATATCCCAAGCATGGAAGAAAAATGAATGCAGATAAAATAATTTGATTTTTTGCACATATTTTTATTATTGAATTCGTTTATTAAGTATAAAATCTATTATTTATATAAAAAATCAAAATTAATTTAATATTTATAATTATGTAATCGAATAACATTTATTTACCAAAAAAATAAATAGTATGTATAATTTTAAAATCAAACAGTTAAATAAATATTATTCGTTTACTTTACTTGGTCACCAAAATCATAACTTTATTTCTTAAATGGACAACACCTTCAATGAATTTTATATAATAAACAAATTAAATTATAAAAGTATATATAGGAATTGAATTTTTTTGAATGTAAAACATATGTGAGAATTTTAAACATTAAAAATAAAACAATATTTTGATAATATTTAAAAGAAAGTGATAACCACATTTCACTCGTGGTGAATGTCAAATGGATGGCACCTTCAACTAGTTTTATATAATAAACAAATTAAATCATAAAAATATATATCTATGATATAAAAATATTAAAAAAACTAAGCAAAAAAATATTTTGGCAATATATAAAAAAAAGTGATAGCATGTCACGCCCCAAACTCCGGGCCACGTGAAACACCCATAAACTAACAACCACAACACCCAGCCTCAGAATACACTATCAAAATAAACTTACATGCATTGTATATAAACGCTCAACGCCAGACATTACAAGACTCCAACGCCGAGAAACATGCATTAAGCATACATGATACAGATAGAAACAAAAAGGAAGACTACAGCTCTTCCACCTCTCCAGCACCTCCAGATCAACTAGCGTGACCGATACCTGAAGAAACGCAAATCCCACACCGTGAGCCAAGGATCAACAAAAACTAGACAGGCATGCAGTATAAACAAAACATGCTAGACAATCGAAGTGCAGGTTTAGACTCCCTTTCAACCCTTGAAACGATTTTTGATCACAAGCAATGGAAAAACGAGAATAACAACCATTTTTCAACTCATCAGAGGCTTGAAAACGATTCCAGTATTACGACTTCCGTAGGCCGTTAAAACAGTTTTAAGAAAATTGGTCTATCCATCCCACAATGCAGTTCATGCAAATCATGAATCTTCTCGGACTTTCACCGAAGGACCGCAGACCCCATCTTTGCAATGCACACAATCCCGTGCAACACACACAATGCACGCCACCCGTGCGCAACACACAACGCACGCCACTCGTGCAACACATACAACTTCACGGACTTTCACCGTATGACCATTGTCCGCCAGGGTCAATGAATATCTTCACAGACTTTCACCATATGACCATTGTCCGTCATTCCTAAACAATTTTACGAACTTTTACCGAATGACCATTGTCTGCCCCACTTACGCAATATAGATACAATTTACGTATCAAGAAACATCCCTACACATGCCTAAATCACGGGATAAAACTGCATATAACGGGATAACAAAACCCAAAGCCCTAAAGGCATCAAGACCACAGAGGCCACTCACCTGCATATCATGCACAAAAATAAAACTATCCATAGTTTTACAGGCACAAAAAACGTGTATGACCACGATGTTCCACATACGACACCACAAAACTCGATAGGACATCACGTGCCACACACCCGTCATCCGTTTATCCGAACAATCCGTCCACATACCAGGACCCGTCCACACACGCCGGGACAACCAACACCTAACCCGAAGGCCAACACCTGAAACCTCCCTCAAATCGATTCTTATAAGAACCAAACCATAAAATCAAACCACAGATCTATACGTCCCAACCATAATCAACACGCACATAACCATGCCACAACTGCCAAAACTAACCATACACGTTAACCAAAGAACGGCATCTAAACGAAACACCCGAGGCCACGACGTGACCCCCAAACCACCACACAACCAACCGAACCCCAAAAGGAATTCGCGGGTATTTGAATCGACTAATTTTCATAAATTAATGAATTGAATACCATAGGACGCCAATTGAAAATCAAAACCCAACCACAGAACCACCATCACACTACCCAAAGGTTCAGTCGACTGGCTCAAGCCCCCAGTCGACTAAAAACCACACTGGAAACTCGCAAACACCAAACAGCCTCGGTTCAGTCGACTGACCCTCGAGGTTCAATCGACTGAACCCTAAAAACATGATCCAGTCGAGCGAACCTCGCGGTTCAGTCGACTGAACAGAGGCGAGAACAATTTTTGAACTCTGTTTCAGCCTCCAAAACCTCGATTCAATGCCTTTAAACCCCGATCTAACACCCTCGAACATCCACACGCCCAAGCCAAACACCAAACTCTTGAAAAAAACTCTCGAAACACGATTGCATCCACCGAAATAGACTAACAACCGGCTTTAAACCCAAAACCCCAACTTTGATACAAACTCAGATCTATAGCTATCCGACCGGTAAAAATAAACCCGATTACCAATGGCATCCTTATACAATATATAGGTATAGAATCCTACCTCGGTGAGTTCAAAACTCGACGTCTCGATCCACGTGCAAAATCGAGCTTCGCTGGAATATAATTTCATCCGGATGAAAGCGTAGACCACGACGCCAATAACAATGATCGGTAGTCTGATCGTAAAAAACCGAGCCCCGAGCCCCTGTGAACTTAAAAAGAAGGCAGAGAGAAAACAAGAAGCTTGTTGGAGAAGTTTTGAAAAATATCTTTATGAAAATATTTAACTCCAGATATTTATAGGCCTCCAAAATATCTTTTTTTTTAATTTTGAAATTCGCACCACAACGGCCCACGACCCCGAGAACCTACCGCGCATGCATATCTAAGCTCGATCAAGTATCAAAAGCAATAAAAGAATGCTCAAATGAAAACATGCAATGGGCGTCCAAAAACGCCGAAAAAAAAACAGATCAGGGTCTCACATAACCACCTTCCACTAGCGATGGATGTGAAGGAGAAATTTGAATTTAATTACTTAATATGATCTCACTTGCGTTAAAGGAGCTTTATTATTCAAGTTATACTTATTCAAAACATAATGTATCTCTTAATTACATCATTTGTATAAAATGATAATATTTTAATTCTAACTATTTTTTCATCTCGTATTCCATTGTACATACAGAAAAAAAAATTGTCAATTATTATTTTATTTAATATAATTTGAGTAAATATTTGGATATACTTATAATTGTGGTTGTACCTATTTAAATAGGTTGCTTACGTATCTATGTCGGGCATAGAGTCGAACTGAAATCAAGCCAGTCGTAGTTCTTTGAAAAGCTATTTTATTTTATTATTATTTTAGTTTTGAATTTAATGAGTATAAAAATCATTTTAAATTGTTTTCAATACACATTATTTGGGTGGGATCACAATAGAGAGTAACTGCACTTTAAGAGAGATCACAAATTGCTATGATCGCACCTATTTAAGTAAATTTACATTTGAAATTTATTTAAGTGAAAATTTTACTTAATTTATAATTATACTCATTTAAATAGATTAATTACATATTTGAATTAAGCACCGAGTTTGGTTAGAATCAAGTTAACCAATTTAAGTAATTCAAAATTTTAATTTATGCTAAGTGAAAATTTAAATGTTAACTAATTTGTGATTATATTCAGTTAAATAAGTTGAATATATATCTGAACTTGATGGAAAGCTGAGTTAAAATTAAGTCAATTAATTTGTTATTATGTTTGGTTGAATTGAACACACTCAAACTTAAGCTTTTGTACAACTCAATATTTGAAAGACTCTTAAAATTCTTATAGAGAATTTTAACTTTTTCAAGTTTTGAACTCTCTTCTAATTACATTGTCTTCAACAAGGGTGAATGATCCCTTTAAATAATAGTAAAAATACAACTTTAAAGGAATTGGTTTTAAGATTCACTCAAAGCGTTCTTGTCATTTCTAATGCACTGGAATATTCTTTTTAGTTTTTGACAAATTGAAAGAAAGCTATCAAAGTTGTCTCGCTGGATTATTTTGTACAAAGTGGAGTCACTGTTGCTTATTGAAAAGGTGGAGTTACTATTGCTAACTTAGAAACTAATCCTAAAAGAACACTTTTCTTGGAAGACTTTTGTAACATTTTGGTTATTGCAGGGATTTGTCCTGCGGGGATATAGTAATCTACTACATTACATAATGCTTATATATATATGCATTATATATATATATATATAAAGTAACACCCCGAACTTAGGTCACAAAAAAAGCCCTAAAATTACCATTTTAGAATACCACGATCCACCAAAACCAACCGCACAAACAGGTCGAAATCGAAACATCAAAAGGAAAACTCGAACCTTTTATAAAACACAATACTGAGGGTTTATTTTAGGTAAAAGATGAACCCAAAAGATTTAAGTCACGATTCCAAGAGCTAAGCCTTAAAACAAAACAACAATTTTTTTTAAAAAAATAACTATGACAGCTCAATCGGTTAAAAGACCGCTCAAGCGGTCCTCACAAGAACACTGAATTTTCAACAAAATACAGAAAAACAGAATGTTTGCAGAAACCGCTTTATAGACTGCTCGAGCAATCCGTCGAGCGGTCTGGCTCCAAACCAACTTTGTGAAATGCAACATTTTCCTTCCCTGCACTTAAACATTTTCTAACATTTTTAAAACCTCACAAGGTACACCAAGCCAGTGAAAACCTACCAAAACGAGGTTCCAAAAATCCTCCCTTGAGGCATGAACATTTTTTAAAGAATAAAACTACACAAAAACGAAAAACAACAGCCAACCCGAGGTCTCACTCTCATGATAAAAAAACATATATGTATTAAATATAATCACCATTGGGCTTACAATAAACGATTCCAAAACCAAAAACATGCAAATCAATACATGAACCAAAAGAGAAATGAAAGGAAGACTAAAAGATCATCCGCCCCACCGACTCCTCCAGATCAACTTGCTAATCAAACGCACCTGAAAAAGATTTTCAAATCCCACACCTTGAGCCGAAACCCAATAAGAAAATAGACTAACATGAAATAAAAGCAAAGCATGCTAATAGAATAATATGTATGTCCCGACTCACACGAGCCTCAAAAACGATTTTGTAACAACCACATGCAACCCATGCAACGCATGCATCTTCATGGGCTTTTACCGCAAGACCACAATCTGCCTCTCATTATGCATCTTCACGGACTTTCACCACAGGACCGCAACCTCTCATTATGCATGAATCTTTATGGACTTTCACCGCATGACGTATGTATGATCCCCCCTCATTATGCAAATGCAAATCTTCACGGGCTTTCACCACATGGCGTATATATAATCTCCCATCATTATGCACAGGCAAATCTTCACGGGCTTTCATCGCATAACCGCAGCCTCTCATTATGCATCGTCAACCAGAGTTTACATATACACGACCATGAAAAAATACCACGTTTTACACAACAACGTCACCCATCAAAGCATGGAGACCGAAAAACGTTAAAACTAGGCTCAACTCCAAGGGTTAACTCCAGGCCTCCTCATTTAGGTTTTCGCAAAAATGTGCATAAATTCTTCTGATTTTCAAAACTCGCATTTTTGAAACCACAAACTCACATACGTCCACCAACATCGAAAATAAACCATAAAAACATTTAAAACCTTTTATCCAACCAAACATATATTAAGTACATAAATCAACTTTTCGTGCATTTTAAAACGGTTAAAACGCATAAAATTCTACGTAGCTCCATTTTAAGATATGAGAGTCTATGATCCTACCTCATAGAGTCACAAACTCGAAACTTTACCAACCGGCGAAAAACCCAAGTCGCTGAAACACAATTCCGTTCGGATGAATGTGAAGCCCATGGTGAGTACATCAACGATCTGCCCTTCAATCACCAAGATCCGAGCCCGAACACACCCAAAATCTATAGAGATGGTAAAGCTCTTGGTCTAGGGTTTGAGGAGTGAGAAAAGAAAGAGTACAGGACAAGCTATGCACAAAACCTAAGCAATCTGCTGCCCTTTAAAGCAATTTGCCAGAACAGACTGCTCAAGCGGTCTTTTGACCGATCAAGCGGTTCCCAATTCTACCGCACTGCTATCCCAACTTCAAATGAATATATCTCCGTCGTTCGAACTCCGAACATGGTTATTCTTGTACTCAAACTGAAACCCCGAAAATCTACTTTCCAATGGTTTAAATCTCATACCAGAATCCATCTTGTGCAAAAAGTTATGACCAAATTAGTAAATTATGTCACTTTTTTTTACATGCTTTTCACATATTTTTGTCCGAGTATCTCTTAGAACCTCATTTTCTCTCCTCAACATATCTTTCATGCGTATCCTAGTTCAAAATATTCACCAAGATCAAGATTTAATTCCTACTCCCATCAACATTTAATTATTTTAAAATAAAACGGGTCGGGGTTTCACATATTAGTCATGAACTTGTGCTATGCACGGGTAAATATATTATTATTTTTAATTTTATTTTTTTAAAAAGATATTACTGGCCAATTCGCTATTGTTTTTTTAATATGAAGTATTTAAGTTATTGAACATTATAAATATCAACTCTTACAATGTCAATATAAAGTATTTTAAATGTTGTTAAAATTTTTACTTAAATTAACTTTTAAAATATTCTCATCTATTAACTATCTCGGTAAACACTAGAAAAAGTATAATAAATAAATTTAATGAATAATTTAATTAGCCTCTAATATTTGAATAATTTTTATTTATGAAAACTTATAATTTTAGTGATTTAACCAAGCTATAATAATTATTAAAAATTACTTGACGATTGTGTTGATTGTGCAATACAAACGACTCGAATTATTAAACCGGAGCCATTTGAACTCAAAATTAACTAAAATAGATATCTATGTTGAAGTGTCTAATATATATTTATATTAATTAAGATTCCGTGTTATGATTATCACTTATTACATGAAGTACTCATAAGGTATACTTAGACTTACTTACAAAAAATCTTAAAACTTTGTGAAAATTTTGTTCCAATTTAAATTTTAAAATCATAAGTATTGTTTTGGTAAGTTTTGTCATATTAAATTAGAAATTCTAAAAAGTGGGATGGGAACTTTTTTGCAGGTATTCTTTTGTTAACTTTTGTTATCTTGAATTAAGAATTCTCCAGAAAATTAGGAACGATTTTGCAGGCATTCTATTGCTGACTTTTGTCCTATTTGATTAGGAAATCTCCAAAAAATTGAGAATATTTTTGTAAGCATTGTTTTGGTATACTTTGTCATCTTTGATTAGGAATTCTTCAAAAAAATAATTAGGAACTACTTTGTTTGAAAACTGATTCAAATCTAAATTTCAAAATATTAGGTAGCTACAATTAATGTAGTTGAATAATTAACTTTGATTGAAGAAAATTAAATTATAGGCCAATCATGTGATGGTATTTGAATTTTTTTTTTTTAAAAATTATAAATTTGAGAAAAAAGAATTGAGAGTTTAGAAGATGAAGAGAAAAGAATGTTTTGCTATCATTTTTTATCCAATCTCTTTTAATAAAATCCCCCAACATAAATTAGTATCTATTTTAAGAAAATCTCATAGAGAATCTCTATTAGGAAAATCTCAGAGAAAATCTGATTTTAAAATTTAAATATTAAGATTTGTTAATTCGTATTGATAGATAGTTAATCAAATATTTTAGAAATAATTTTTAATTCAAAATTTTAAAAAGTTAGTTTTTTTCTTATTTATAACATGGTGTTAAAAATTGTATAACTAATAAACTTGAGGTTGTAATTTTTAAAACAAATAAAAGTGCTATTAGAAAAATAATAAATTCGACCATTTTTTTGTCCAAAAAATAGAAGTGTGCCATGCATGGAATATAAATATTAAATATTGTCTGACTCGGCAACTTGAGTAGGAATGATATATATATATCTATACTATTATATAAAACAAAATGTTGCTGGTTCTTTAAGCCTCAAAGTCTCATCTTGATTTTTTAAGAATTTATAAAATTTTTAATATTCAATAATAAGGTAATAATTTGATTGGTCTAAAATATTATTTTAATCTTTTTAAAATTTGATATTAAGGTAATTCTATCTTGATTGGTTTAGATTGGTATCAATGCAAATTACCTTATCCCTCTTTTATGGGATTTCTAAATTATTAATATATATGTTAGCTCAATGGCTTTTTAATTATATTATTATTATTTTTTTAATTAAATTGATTTAAAAATGATCATATTTAAATATTTTCAAAAAGATAGTGTTGACACTACATGACAAATGAGTCGACATTTTACGCCATTTGTGCTGACTTTTTGCATCAAATAGGTTGACGCTTAGTGTTTTTGAAAAAAATATTTTGTGTCATTACCAATTGATAATTGAGTCGACACTTTAAAGAAAAAGCATGCTCGAAACTTTTAAGTGTCAACAGTATCGAAGTTTAGGGTCAACATCTTAACTGCTTTATTTAAGATGTTTTAGGAACTCAAGTGAATCAACACCAAATGAATTTGGGTCGACACTTCCATTATTCGACTGGGATTCCATTTAAGTCAACAAAAATTAAGAATGGGTCGACACCTCAATCCCTTTTGCGGGATTTATTTTGGGCAAACACTAAAGTGTTTTGAGTCAAGACCAAGTGATCATTCGGGTTCCAAACTTTGGGTTCCATAGGTCGACACCAAAGTCACACGAGTCGACACCTAGACACCCTCTAAGAAACAAAATGAACCAACGCTAAAGAGAAATGGGTCGACACCAGGACTTAGAGCCATTTTTCGACTCCAACTCAAAAGTGTTGACAACACAGGATTATGAGTCGACACAAATATTACTTTCAACAACAATAATTTTGGGTTGACACCAAACCAAGCTGAGTCAACTCCAAAAGTCACGAGGCCGTCTGAGTTTTTTTGAGTCGACACCAGAACGTAATTAAGTTGACTTTAAATATCTCGAGACTAAATTATAAATCTCGAGTCGACACCAAATGAAGATGGGTCGACACTATTTTTTCAGTAGTTGATCTCACAAATTGGATCGACACCAATAAAAATATGAGTCGACACCAAAGTCCCACCTGAAAAACTAAAGTAATGCATGAGGTTTGTGTGAGTGAAGAAAATGTAGTAACAAGGTCGACACTAATAAAGAGCTGAGTCAACACGATTACTCAAAGAATCAAGCCCTAGATCTTTTATGTCATCGCCTGTGATGGAATTCAAATATCGTGCTAGTTCGAACAGTATGACTTTAGAGTATTAATTACAATCGCCAATGGTCATTTACTTAAGATGGCTATATAAGGAGTAAATTTTCAGAGTTTCAAACGTCTAGACACTGTTCTATTGCTTGCATTGAAAGCTCATATTCTTTAAAGAAGCATTTACTACTCATAACTCCTCTAGCCGATTCTCACACTCTTATTTATTTATTTCCAATCATTTATAAAGAGTATTAGTTAGTGAATCTTTGATTCTCTCACATTTATTATAAAAAGAGGTGAGTCACCCTTGATCCTTTAAGAGAGTGAGTGAATTTCTTGAAGAATAGCTCAAGAGAGTTTTTAAAAAATAAGGAATTATTTTGTATGAACGTCTTGAGTCTATAAAGGTTTATGAATGCGCCTGTGAAACATTCGATCATAGTGCAAATTTTCAAGAGGAGTCTTGAGTAGTTAACGTAGGCTTGAAAGAAGTCAAACTACTACAATTCTTGGTGTCTAGTTCATTCTTTCTCTCCTTAACCTCTTTAATTTTCTTACTGCTTTAATATCTGCCATATTTGCTAATGAAATTAAAAGATTTTGAAAAAGACTTTTTAAATTGTTATTAATCTTTTAAAACCCAATTTACTCCAATCTTGTGTTGCGTGAACCAATAATTTCTACAAGAGCTTGAATTTTTATTTTTGACTTAACCATCTAAGAGTATCTATGACAACCACCAGTACTGGACCTATTCAACCTGAAGGTCAGTCCACTAATAGACCCCATTTGTTCAATAGAACAAATTACAATTACTGAAAATGTAGGAAGAGAATTTACATCCAGGTCGTAGACTATAACTTTTGAAGAGTTATCATGAATGGACCGAACAGGCTTACTAAGACAGTAAAAGGGGCATCTGTTCCTAAGCTTGAGAATGAATAGATTAAGACTGATATAAGAAAAATACAAAAAAATGCTAAGACTATGAACATTCTATATTGCTTTCTTCACTCAAATGAGTTCAATAGAATCTCCACATGTGACACTGCCAAGGAGAGATTTGGGATAGACTTGAGTTTATCCATGAGGGAATCAATCAAGTCAAGCAATCTAAAATAAGCTTTCATAATTATGAGTTGTTTAAAATGAATCATGATAAAACTATTTTTGAAATGTTCACCAGATTCGCTGATATCATTAATAAACTAAAATCTCTTAGCAAGGATTATTTGCTACGGAGACTACTATTCAAGAAGCAAAGAATCTCACCACACTTAGTTTAGAAGAGCTTCTTAGTTCACTCATGACTCATGAGATGAACATCAAGATGAATGATGAAGATGACAACAAAAAGAAGGAAGAAATAGCGTTCAAATCTTCCATTCTTGATAATGAATCAAATAAAGACTCCGCAAGTGATGAAAATAAAAATAGAGCCCTCATCACAAAAAAGTTTAAAACATTTCTTATAAATAAGAAACAAGGAGAAAAGATATTCTTTAAGAAAAAGTTAGGCACAATTGTGAGCCCAACAAGTTGAAGGGAGAATCAAACAGATTCAAGAGTGATCATAAAAAAGGATGAGATCATTTTGTAAGGATTCGATTCTAAACCACATGATTTGTAACCGTAAACCCATAAGATCTTAGGTCACAGTAAAGTTAAAAACCCTAATACAATCAAAACTTATGGACGAGACGCCAACAAGCAAAAACCATAAAACGAAAAGAAAGCATTCTAGTCTCGAAAATTATTAAGTTACCCTAAAACACAAATTCAAAACCCTAAAAACAAAACTCCACGCCCCACACTCTTCTTAAGAAATGCTAGCATAGCCTCGTAATCTTTCAAATCCAACAAACTATATATGTTACCCTGGAATAGCAAAACCCAAATTCAAAGTGCAAAGAAGAAGATAATCAAAAACAAGACCCAACTTGAAAAGAAAATTAAACTAAAAAATCGACAATTCCATAACTTCCAATAATTACACACAAGTCCCTCGCATTCTTATAATTGTACAAAAGTTCATGAGATATTTCTCATCCATAATTCTCTACAACCAACATTTAATAAATATATATATATATATATATATATATATATATATATATATGTATGTATATAATAAATACATATATCACATGTATGTAAGACCACATAGGAATATGTGCTAAA
>JAOTRH010000010.1:5219452-5247740 GCA_034768845.1 Heliamphora exappendiculata | reverse complement strand
GATAAAATAAACAAATATAAAATATTTTTTTTATAGGAATTGAACTAAACCAGTTAAAAACTTAACACACCAAATAATCATCATTTAAAACCAAATTAACACATCTCAACAAAAGAGCTTAATTTAATTTATGCACTAACACATAATTAATTATATGATGCCAAATTAATAATAAATTACAAATATAATAAACTAATCATAAAGTTATTAAAATAATAAATTTCTATAGAAAAATATACTAAAAACATACATTAAGTTAATTTTTGAAATATTTTCTTAGACAATGTGGTATAAATACATCATTAACCTTCAATGTAATATTAATAAATCACCAAATCAGATTTTTGTGTTGGAGAACACCCCATGACAGAAATCTCATCTTCCCCACTTTTCTTCTTGTCTTACACACCACATGCCAACTTCTAAACCAACCAATGAGAATGGATGCTTGTCTTCCACCACCATCCACCACCATCATCACCTCCATCACTCAAGACTTCTATAAAATCACCACCAACACCCTCCACTTTCGTCCATATTGAGAGTGAGATATATTCCACCACCTTACACCACCCACCCGCCACCATCATCACCTCCACCACTCAAGACTCCTATAAAATCACCACAAACACCCTCCTTTTTCGTCCATATTGAGAGTGAGATATAGAAAGAGAAAGAGAAGAAAAACAAGAAGAAAGAGGAACAAGAAAGGAAGAAAAGCTAGGATAAGGAGTTTGGAAGGTCCATAGAGATATAAAAGCTAAGTCCTATCATCATTTCACATAGAGATTCATCTACAAGGTAAGAAAACCTCTAAAATTTATAATCCTACTCGCCTCTAAACTTTATAATTTTATTTTCAATCCATTTTTGAAAATAAAATTGAAAATCGGAATCAAACTATGGATCAAAAAGGAGTTATAGTGAGAACAATAGGGTCTATTCATGCTTTCTATGCTATGTGATGTGTTTGTTTGTTGATGTTCTTGAGTTTTGTAATCTCTATGAATTCTAAAACATTGGTATTTAAGTATAAAATACATGTATGCAAAGAAAATGGACCAAATCTTGACATATTATGTGCTAGGTGGCTAGAACACATGTTGGCCTAAGATTTAAGCTTTTTGATCTTTCTACCCCATTTTTTGAAAAATCATAACTAAATATAGAAAACTAATCTCAGTGTGTTATTTATGCCCAGACCTAGATTTTTATGTTGTCTTTCATACAAAATTTGGTTGAATGAAATTGAGTGAGTAGAACTCGAGATATAACATTTTTACCAAAATGTGTCAGTTTTAGACCAGTATGTACTGTAGACCCAAAAACCCTATTTTCAAACGTGATTTGGGTTTAGGTCAAAACATGAAAGTTGTAGCCAACATATATATAGCTACCCACCAAAAAAGAGCCTAAAATATTGAGTTTTGATAGGTCAAATCACCTATGAAAGTCATTGTTGAGGTTCAGTGAATACATAACCCGCTGCCGCACATTTATGTGCACCCTAAAACCTTTGTTTTGAGTGACCTTCTTCAAAATTGATTTTCATAAAAAAGTGTTGGTAACACATTAATCTCGTTGTTGTCCAAAAATAGTATTCAAAAGCCCATGCTTGATCTCCCAAATCAATTTTAAACTCTGTTAAAAACTGACTATTGTGTGTTCAATGCTGCCTGAACAAATTTTCGAAAATGACTTATTTCTCCAACATTTTCTAAATGACTACCTTGAGCACTATTCATGAGACTTGTAGAGAACGTGTTGTTCTAAAACATATTCAAAATTGAGTTTAGTAGTACCTAATTTGATACCCCAAAATCAAGACCAACAGACACCCCTTTTTTTTTTTATAAAATTCCTATATAGTGTTGAACCGTTTTCACTTGTGAGAATTAAATCACCTAGTTGTCTTAGGATTTGGCCTTAGTATTAAACATAAAAGTTGTAAATAATATTTTTATCTAATTTGTGACAAAAAATCAAAACCTAACTCCAAAATTAAATATCTCAAAATACTGCAGTACTTTTTAAGTTGATGATTAAAAGTTGGCTAGCGAGTTAACAAGTGTATAATAGAGCATACCCTTGTTGTGTGACTTGGGTTACATGTTTTATTTAATTTAAATTAGGTAAAAAATGATTGAGTATGAATATTTGATGATTAAAAAACATGCCATGAAATTAGAATCATGTTTTGAGAATTGTATTATATGCTTTAAATGGTTGTACTTCGTGCTTTAAAATTTTGTATCTTGTGCTATACCATATCATGCTATAAGTAGTTTTATCATGAGAAGCATGTTGTACCACCACAGGCATTATCATTATTACATTCATGGAATGTTAGAGTCCATATTGTTCACACCATTGTGGGTTGAGTATGTTAGAGTTATCATTTCTTCGATTGTAAGTCTAGGGCGTTCTCGGTTGTCGATTTTATAAAATGATTTGGGATATATTCGCTATGTACACCATGGGTATGTCCCTAGTGCACGAAAATTGGTTATAATGGAAATTGTTGGGCACTATGGGTCTATCGCTAGCATCCTGACTTTCGTAACCTAGACTTCAGGTTGACACCAACGCGTCATCTCGAATCTTAAGGTGTGACAAATTAGTTATATACATATTGTTTGATCATTGGTTATTGGTAGCCATTTAGCCATTTAGCAGTAAAACAGCTGTGATATTAAGTCTGACGATGAATTTACTATTCGCAATGAGGCCTGACAATGGCTTTGGGGATCAGCTACCCATAAAGTCTACTCTTGTAATTCCTGGCATGGAATTCGTGTTATGTCTCTGGGAGTATGTCGGGTTGGTCATTCACATTACATTACATGCTCATTATTGCTTAATTAGTTACCTTTGTATTATCTGTTTACCATATCGTATACTTTAAATTTTCATGTCTCCTTAATTTTTGTATGTTTTAAGTGTTGAATGAAATCTATTGTGGTGAATTTGTACCGTGAGATTTGGTTGGAGAGTTTGGAGTATTTTCTTCTAGGTTTCGGCTTACGGCATTATGCCGTAGGTGTAAAAGAGGGCTTACCTTTCAGAGAGGAATCGATCGAACGGGGCGAGTTCCAAGAGCACGATGATCCGATCAAAGCCCAGCGTAACGGAAGCAGTCTTTTTGTTTGTTGTCTCAAGATGTCTCTTGTATCTTTTGTTATAACGCTTTAATGACTGTAATGTCTATATGTTGCGAGCTTTTCGAGACTCAAATGATGTAATAATATAATGATTATCTTTGAATGAAACGTTAGCATAACCCTAATTGTATGTATATGTATGTCTTAACATACCCGGGAGTTGAGGCGTCACACTTTTGCTTTGAATGCAAAAAGCCTAAACATATGAAGGCTGACTGTTCCCATCTCAAGAAGCATTTCAAAAATGGATTCAAGATGACTGTATTTGCTGCATGGGGTGAAAGTGAATATAGCAGCTCTGAAGATGAAAAGAAAGAAAATGAAGTTGTTAATCTTTATTTTATAGCCAGGAAAGACAATGAAGTAACCAATGACTCTTTTTCTTTAGAAGAATTTTAAGTTGAATTTGAAAATTTGTATGATGAATTAAGAAAAATTGGTGCTAAGAATGCAATTCTTAGAAAGATTATTGTTTTCTCATCTTCAAAAATTAAAGCCTTAGAAGAAGAAAAAAATTTACTGTCAAACCAAGTGTTGAAAATGAGAATGTTGAAAATCATACAAAAATTGTGCATAAGTTTACTCTTGGGAAGAAACACTTGGATAAACTTTTTGATATTCAAAAATGTATTTTTGACAAAGCTGATATTGGATAGCAACCAAAGAATGAACAAAAAATTTTTAGCAACATTTTTGTTAAGTATCCTCAAATTATTGCAATGCTACTTACTTTAATTGTTATGAGCACAGACACACTGTCATACGCTGTTCACATAAAAAAAACATGTGATTTACCTGCTAAAATAGTTTGCGCTCCAAAGGAAACACACCCACATGGAACTAATATCAAATGACCCAAAAAAGTTTGGGTATCAAAATTCAAAACTTAATTTTTTTTGCAGGTGTGTCTTAAGTCTTTATTCAAGAAAGAAATGCGGTATCTTAATAGTGTCTGTTCAAAACACATGGCAGGTGACAAATCAATACTTCCCTCTCTTATGTCCAAAGATGGTGGATTTGTGACATTTGGTGATAATAGCAAAGACAAAATCATAGGAATTGGTTGTATTGGTAAAATTTTTCATCTCTCTATTGAAAATATTTTTGATAGTTTGAAACATAACTTTCTTAGTATAAGTCAATTTTGATGATTTACTATAAACTTGATAGATAAAAGTCTATCTTTCTAGTTGTAAACTAAAAAATTTCCATGGACTCTTGAATTGAGTAGCTTAATACTATGGGGCTAGAGATTTATGGTGAGGCTGGTGTAATGAGAGAGTAGTGGAGGATAGGAAGCTTGATGATATGTCAAATAAGTGACTTAATTCGTCAAACTCAAACTTTGGAGAGCTTAGTTTGTAACCTTAGTTTAAATTTATGACTTGATGGAATGATTACTTAATGGATGAAATAATATGACAAATTAGAACCTAGGAACTTGTTGGTTAATTATTGAAAGTAAAACTGTAATTTAAATGAGGAACTTGGGAAATTCATGAAATTATAAATATATCAATGCTGTTCGTAAATTCGCTTCATGAAGATTGGATGTAGTGTTGAGATATGAAATAAAATGAGTTGTTTGAAATATGTTATTGATTAGTTATGGGAAAAATTGTGAAGATCATAATGACATTTCGGGGTATTTGGTTAATCTCATATTAGAATAGTTAGGTTCATAAATCATTGAATTGAATGAAATTATTTAAGCCATTAAACCTTAATACCTATGAAGGCTTAAATTACAAATCAAGTTGAAATCCAAGAAATAGTAGCTGATATCAAAAGAATTGGATAATATGGTTTAAATGGACTAGAAGAGAAATATTTAAGCTATGTGATTTGTTGAGTGGTGGCTTGTGAGTTAAATTCATAATTCATGTGAAAAGAACTAGAGAGAATTGTGTCACTCTCAATAATCTTACGGGTTTCTTCATGCGTCTTCTTAAGGAAGGATAAATGTTGAATATGAAAAATTAGATCCTACTAGAGTTAAGTAAAGTTTTGGAATACGCTATCATGATGGTTGATGATCAAATACCTAAGTGTCACTTTTCTTTGACAAGCTTTAGCGTGAAACTTGTTTATAAAACATGAATCATTGAATGAATTTGCAATAGTCGAATCAATGAAGTGTAATTGGAGCCTCATTATGGGTTAGTTTGTATTAAGTGTGTTAAATTGATAGTTTAACTGAAAATCTTAAAAAATTTCATATGATCATAGATCACAAGGTTGGAATCGGAGAGTGAATGGGTTTTGGATCCATGAAAGTTGATTTGAAACTTTTGAATAAACAAATCTTGAGTTTTGTTGAATTTATATAAAAGATGTGATAATATGAAACATGGTTTGAGACTTGTGATATTAAATTGAAATATGAGATATTATCAATGGTGAACTCTAACGATTTTTTTAATCAAATGGGGAATGTGGCGAAGGAGAAGTGAAGAATAAATTTTGATGGGAGAACGAGAAACGTGTTTAAAGCAAATGATGTGAATTTGATAATTGAGATAAAATGATGACTAAAGAATGTGATTTGAGAATTCACGATTTTGAAATTGATGTTTGCCCAATGGCTTTTTATTTTAATTTTGATGATTTTTATAATTTATTTTCTAAGAATAAATAATTTTAAAAGGATAATATCTTTATATTTTCAAAATTAAAGTGTTAACACATTTTGAACAAATAATTTGACACATTAACCAAATAGAAATAACTTATCTCTCAAAAGGATTAAAACACTTAAGTATTCTTGCATAAGAATATTTTGTAATAAACTCAATTGAAAAATAAGTCAAACACTTTAAAAGTAAAGTATACTTGAATCACATCAAGTGTGTCAACCCCTTTGAACAAATATTTTGACACCCTAACAGTTTCATGAAGTCAATTTTCAAGTATCAAAATTTAGTGTCGACACAAACAAGTTTTATGTCAACACAAAAGAGTGGAAGTTCTCAGGACTCAGATAGAGTCGACACAAATTAGTTTTGTGTCGACACAAAAGTGCTTCACACTTTTGGTATCCAGAATTTTGAGTCGACACAAATGGAAAACGGGTCGACACAAAACAACCGTGACCACCTGCAAATATTGTGGTGTCGACACCAATTGAAGATAAGTCGACACAAAAGTCCTGAGCCTGCCAAAAAAATTTGGGGTATTGACACCAGAGACATCAAGTGTCGACACAAATATACCGAGGCTTCCTGCAAATTTTGTGTCAACACCAAAGAAGACACGAGTCAACACAAAGAGCCTCATCCGGATGTTGAAGTTTCAATCGAGTCGACACTAGATCCAAAGGTGTCGACACCATGATGTTGGTGAGGTAGCATACAGAAATTGTGTCGACCCCTCAGAAGAAATGTGTCGACCCAACCACTTGAAGATTCCTGCCCCAGACATTTTGTGTTGACACCAATGGCATTTGTGTCAACACCTACGATGGAAGTTTAAACTCGCGGCAGAACTCAACGGTTGAATTTTTTGCATTTATTGCTCTCACCTATCTCCAACGGTCATGAATGCATAAGAGCTTATATAAGTAGTAACTTCTCAGCATTTACTTCAATTAGAGACTTACATTTACTATTATATTGCTTGAATCAAACTCAGAATTCTCAAGTACTCATTTATTGCTGAATCTCCAACTCTTATTCCTTATCTCTCTTTACCTTCTCATTTATTATAAATTTTTTCTGTAAAAAGAGTGAGTGTTTCTCATTTATGTACTTCATTTATTGTATTCAATGATGTGTCACCATTTCTTTCTTTGAGTGAGTGAGTAATCTCATTAAAAAAGAGTTCAAGAGAGATTGGAAGAAAATATGAGCTTGCTTTCAAATGATCTTCTTGAAGTTGTGTTAGGTTTTTGAATGTGCCCATAAACATTCGAATAGCTCAAGAAAAGTCTTGAAGTTGTAAAGGCTTGAAATGCGCCAGTGAAGCATTCTATATAGTGAAAATACTCAAGGGAGAACTTGAAGAGTGGACGTAGACTTGGAAGAAGCCGAACCACTATAAAATCCCCGGTGTCTGATTTTATCACTCTATCCCTAACCTTTTTTAATATTTCAATTGCTTGAATATTTTCCTATTCTGCTTTAATTGATTGCAATATTATTAGATTTTCAAAAAGGTTTTAAAAATATTATTTATTTTTTCAAACCTAATTCACCCTCTCTTGGATTGCCTAGAACTAACAATTAAGTTGGGAGAGGAACCAGTGATTGGTTAGACTCTCGAATTGATTAATGAAAATTTAATGATTACGTGAATATTGAACCGATGATTGGTTGATGTGGATAAGTTGGGCTCGACTAGCTCAGCGGCGGAAGACCGAAAACTTGCGCAACTTGGGTGCCGTGTGCCCTTGGGTTACCCCCGTTAAACGAACTTGATGGTTATCGTGGTGAGTTATAGAGCGAACTATTAGCAAACGACTTCGCAACACCTGTTGGGGGAATAGTGTGGAATTTCTATAAACTGCACTCGGCGTCGGTTCGATATTTGAGTAAACATGATAATTAACTGAAGAAAAGAGAATGCCTTTGAGATAAAGAGATAGTGGTGGCTCAAGATTCTCTTTAGTTAATAATTTTGAGATAACATAACGAAATAAAATGGAAAGAATGTGAATGAAGGAATGGTGAATTGGGAGAAGAAAAACTAAAGACTTAATAGACGATATGTGTGAATTAGTGTCTATAATGGAATTAAAGAAGATGTGATGAAGATAACGGGAACTAAAAAAAGACATGTAACCAAAAATATAACAGGAAAGAAACAAATGTAATTAGAAGCTTCGGGTGTATGTGTGTGGGAATTAGAAATTGGTCACGAAACGGATAAAAACACATTGTCTGAATCCCTCCACTTCACTCATCACAAACCAAGTATTGTACTTTAATTAGTCTTTATTCTGCGAGTTTCAGCCAATATATGTTAGATTACCTATTTTACAAGTTCTAAGGAAAATGAAAGGCGCAAGAATTTCATAACCAAGAGTTGATGTTTATGAAGACATGGAGATGAAACATATATCTTGGACTTGATTGATGTAAACTTGTGATTTGTTAAATGTATAGAGACATAATATTTATGAATGAAAAATGAATTGTAATTATTGTATTATAACAAAAGAAAATTGTATTCATGTGGAAACTCTCATGATTTTGAGAATAACTTGAAGGAAATGAATGATTTTCTTCAAGAGTGTTGTTATGATTAGTTTTGAATTCAGTTATATAAACTTAATATGAATGGTAGGAGGATGTATTTTGGTCCAAAAAGTGTTAAAAAATATGATTTAATTCTTTGAGACGAATGTAGTATATTGATACCTTATAGTTAGCTTAGGGTGGAGTTTGGGTGTTGAGATCTTGGTTGAGCCTGGCATAGTATAATATTTGTGTTCGACAGGTTATCAGATAATTTGGATTTATTCGAAAAATAGATGAGACTCTACCGAAATTTTTTATTTTTATATTTAGAATATTTTGAAACCTCAAAAATGATAATTTTCCAAAATAAGCTAAGTCCAAAGAGTGGATTTTAATGAAGGTTTAGACCTTGAGTTGAACTAGATATATCCATAAGCCGTCCATCGTTTAATCATTAACGTGGGGTGTTTCTTGAAGTTCACGTGCCCGGGTTTGGGGGTGTGACACTTTAACTCAGCACCCACAAAAAAACATTCATCATCATGCAAATAAGTCCACAATCATCTATAAGAGACTTTAAAAAATATACATGTAAACTCCGAAGTGGTTATATACATTAGCCTTCAAATAGGTAACAATTTCTATTTTCTGAAGTGATTTCGCACCTGTGAAACCCTAATTCGTTTTCTATTTCGGCATTTCCGGACGCACGTTACGTGTTTTCGTTTGAGCATATTTTTATTGCTTTCCTTGCGTGATCGAGCTTAGATTTGCATGCGGAAAGGTTCCCAGGGCCGTGGGCCGTTATGGTACGAATTTCGACAAATTTCAAAAAAAAAATTGGAAGCCTATAAATATCTGAAGTTAGATATTTTCAAAGGATATTTTTCAAAATTTCTCCAACAAGTTTCCTATTTTCTCTCTACCTACTCTCTAACTTCTCGAGGGCCTGGGGCTCAGTTTTTGACGATCACAATGTCTATCCTTGTTATTAGCGTCGTGGTCTACGCGTTCATCCGGACGGAATTCTATTTCAGCAGAGCTCGATTTTGCATGTGGATCGAGACGTCGAATTTTGAACTCACTGCGGTAGGATTCTAAACCTATATGTTTTATAAGGATGCTACGTGTAATCATGTGTGTTTTTAACAGTTAGATTGCAGTAGATCTGAATTTGTTTCAAGTTGAATTTTTAGGCTAAAAATTAGTTTTTTGGCGATTTTAGTGGATGGTATCGAGTTTTGAGTTTTTCCTTTCGAGGTTTTGTGCAAGCTTCGGGTGTGGGCACGTCCGAGAGTGTCGAGAACGTGTTTGGAGACTTAGATTTGTGGTTGGGATGGTGGTTTGTGAGTGTTTAAGAGGTTTGGGACTTTGAAAACTTAAGAACAGGAAATCTGGGCTGTTCTGGGGTAGCATGGTGCTCAAGTGCTCAGTGGGCTTTGCGAGCGCTCAACAAGCGTCGAGTCCGCATGGCCGTTTTTTTTTTTATCATATCTCCCTCATCCAGACTCAGAATTAGGTCATTTTTGTGTTCAAATTGAAGCCCTGGAAGTTTTCTTTCCAATGACACCTCTCTCACAAGAAAAGTATTTTTGTAAAAAAATGTTATGATCACAATAGTGAGGGTTTTTCAGAATTTCTTAACCGTTTTTCAACCGTTTTTGGCCGAATGTTTGGGAAAAGTTTATTCTTCATCCTTGTTGGAACTTTTTATCAAATTTATTGTTCCTTGAAAGTTTGTTGTGTTGTTCGGTGGTTGGGTTTTGATTTTCGATTAGCGTCTTATGATATTCAATTGATTAATTTTTGAAAATTAGCTAATTCAAATAGCAGTGGATTTCTTTTGGGGTTCGGTTGATCGTGTGGTGGTTTGGGGGTCGTGTTGTTGCCTCGGGTGTTTTGTTTAGATGTTGTTCATAGGTTGACGTGCATGGTTGGATTTTGGGAGTTGTCGCATGGTTGTATGCGTGTTGGTTATGTTCGGGACGTGTAGGTCCGTGGTTCGATTTTAATGTTGGGTTCTTGCAAGAATCGGTCTGAGGGAGGTTCTGGTGTTAATCTTCGCGTTAGCCGTTCGTTGTCCCGGTGTGTGGACGGGTCCTGATTTGTGAATGGGTTATTCGGACACCGAATGACGGGTGTGTGACATGTGATGTCGTGTCGGATTTTGTGATGGGTGATGTCACGGGTTGAGGTTATATGGCTATGTACATTTATAGTTGGCTTTATGCATTTATAATTGTGATTTGTTATGCATGGATTATGTAAGTAAATTATATAATTTTGGTATCATTACATGTACTGTTGTTTCATACTTTAAAACTCTGAAGTTTTGTAGGCATGGTTATGTGGAATATGCGGAATGGATGCATATGGCATATGTTGCATGGGTTGCAGGTATTATGTGAATCGCATGTGTAGCATGTGACGTGGTTTGTAAAACGTAGTGACAGTACGTGGCTTTATGCATTTAAATCTTGATTAGGTTATGCATAGGTATGTTTAGTGTTATCCCGTAACTTTCGGTGGTATGCCGCAATGTTCAGTTTTATACTGTAATATGCGGTTTTATCCCGCAGTATGCGGTCTTATCCCGTGATTTGCGTTTTATCCCGTGATATATTCCGTAGTTAGCGATTTCATCCCGTGGCTTACGGTAAAGTATGCGATTTTATCCCATGGTTTCGTTTGCGGTTTTATGTCTTGGTTTTGTCTATGGTTTTACCCCATTGTATACCGATTTATCCCAAAAACGTATGTTTATGTACGGATATTTATCTAAGTGTTAGGACTGTAGTTACGGCGTGTGAGAGCCGGTTGTTAAATTTGTGGTTGCGGCGTGTAAGGGCCGGTTGTTAAATCTGTGGTTGCGGTGTGTGAAGGCCGGTTGTATGGGTCATGGATTGCATGAACTGCATTGTGGAACGGATAGACCAGTTTTCAAATTATTTTTAAGAGTCGTGTGAATCGCGATCTAAAAACTCTTTTTCAACTGTTTTCATGGCTCTTGTAGGTGAGTCACAATATGGTTTGTATCATCGCTTTTCTGTTTGCATGTGAAAATTATTTTTAACGCTTGAATGAGAGTCTAAACCTACACTTCAATTTTCTAGCATGTTTTGTTTATACTGCATGCTTGTCTAGTTTTAGCTGAGATTTGGCTCACGGTGTGGGATTTATTTTTCTTAAGGTACCTGTCACGCAGGTTGATCTGGAAGTGCTGGAGAGGTAGAAAAGCTGTAGTCTTGCTTTTTGTTTCTATCTGTATCATGTATGTTTAATACACGTTTCTCGACGTTGGAGCCTTATAATGTTTTTCATTTTGCATTTATATAGAATGCATGTATGGTTTACTTTAAGAGTGTATTTTTGGGTTGGGTGTATGTTTGGTTGTTTATGTTTGTTTTACGTGGCCCGGAGTTTAGTGCGTGACAACTTGGTATCAGAGCTCTTGGTTCGAATACCTAAGAGCCGTGAAAAAAAGTTGCGTCACTGTGTAAGGTTGATTGCGTGTGCTTGACTGCATGTGTTTTGATGTTTTCAGAACATGAACGTGATAGCACGCGGGTCATATGTGAATGACGTGTATATGTGAGCATGGCGGTTGAATCTTATGAGTGATAGTCCTGCCTTTTGGCGTTTGGATTAACAAACTTGAAAGCTAAGTTAGAAACGCATTTAGCTGGCGTGATTTTTAGTTGGAAATCTGAGTAGGTTATCGAGATTGACGTGTCATTTTTGTTGGTTTTCCTCGATATATGGGGTTTTGTTTAGCATGAACCTATGTGCTTATGTGTTAGCATACTTATGTGGTTTATGCTATGTATTGCATCTTATGTCCTATCTTTCTCATATAGAGGCGATGTGTGCAACACGGAGGCTAGGCCGTGGTCGAGACCGTGGTCGTGTTGTTTGTGAGACCCTGACCCATTTTTTTTTGGCGTTTTCGGGCGCGCGTTATGTGTTTCCATTGCCGCATGTTTTTATTGCTTTTGATGCATGATCAGGCTTAGATATTTTCAAATGATATTTTTCAAAACTTTTTCAACAAGCTTCTTATTTTCTCTCTGCCTTCTCGGAGGACCGGGGCTCAATTTTCGACGATCAGACTACCGATCCTTATTATTGGCGTCGTGGTCTACGCGTTCATCCGAACGAAATTCTATTTCGACGAAGCTCGATTTTGCACGTGGATCAAGACATCAAGTTTTGATCTCACCGAGGTAGAATTTTAGACCTGTATATTTTATAAGAATGCTACGTGTAATCATGTGTGTTTTTAACAGTTAGATTGCAGTAGATCTGAATTTGTATCAAGTTGGATTTTTAGGCTAAAAATTAGTTTTTCGGTAATTTTGGTGGATGGTATCGAGTTTTGAGTTTTTTCTTTCGAAGTTTTGTGGTTGCTTCGGGTGTGGGCACGTCCGAGGGTGTCGAGAACGTATTTGGAGGCTTCGATTTGTGGTTGAGATGGTGGTTTGTGAGTGTTTAAGAGGTTTGGGACTTTGAAAACTCAAGAACAGGAAATCTGGGCTGTTCTCGGGTAGCAGAGTGCTCAAGTGCTTAGCGAGCACTGCTCACTGGTGGTGAGGCGCGCAAGCGCTTTGTGAGCGCTCAGCGAGCGTCGGGTCCGCATTGCCGTTTTCTTTTGATCATATCTCCCTCATCTAGACTTAGAATTAGGTCATTTTTATGTTCAAAGTGAAGCCCCGGAAGTGTTCTTTCCAATGACACCTCTCTTAATTGAAAATTATTTTTGTAGAAAGAGTTATGATCACAATAGTGAGGGTATGCCAAAATTTCTTAACCGTTTTTCAATCGTTTTTGGCCGAATGTTGGGGAAAAGTTTATTCTTCATCCTTGTTAGAACTTTTTATCAAATTCTTTGTTCCTTGGGAGTTTGTTGTGTTGTTCGGTGGTTGGGTTTTGATTTTCGATTGGCGTCCTATGGTATTTAATTGATTAATTTATGGGAATTAGTTAATTCAAATACGTGTGAATTCTTTTTGGGGTTCGGTTGATCGTGTGGTGGTTTTAGGGTCGTGTTGTGGTCTCAGGTGTTTCGTTTAGATGGCGTCCTTAGGTTGACGTGCGTGGTTATATTTTCAGAGTTGTGGCACGGTTGTGTGCGTGTTGGTTGTGTTCGGGATCTGTAGGTCTGTGGTTCGATTTCAAGGTTAGGTTATGGTAAGAATCGGTCTAAGGGAGGTTCTGGTGTTGATCTTCGCGTTAGGCGTTGATATCCCGGTGTGTGCACGGGTCCCGATTTGTGGATGGGTCGTTCGGATACCGAATGACGGGTGTGTGGCATGTGATATCGTGTCGGGTTTTGTGACGGGTGGTGTCACGGTTTGAGATTATATGGCTGTGTACATTTATAGTTGGCTTTATGCATTTATGACTGTGATTTATTATGCATGAATTATATAAGTAAATTACATAATTTTGGTATCGTTACGTATACCGTTGTTACATGTTTTAAAATTCAGAAGTTTTGTGGGCATGATTATGTGAAATATGCGGAACGAATGCATATGGTGTATGTTGCGTGGGTTGCAGGTATTATGTGAGTCTCGTGTATAGCATGTGACGTGATTTGTGAAACGTAGTGACAGTACGTGACTTTATGTATTTAAATCCTGATTAGGTTATACATAGGTATGTTCAGTGTTATCCCGTACTTTTTGGTGTTATCCCGTAACGTTCAGTATTATACTATAATATGCGATTTTATCCCGCGGTATGCGATCTTATCCCGTGATTTACGATTTTATCCCGTGGTATATTCCATAGTCGGTGGTTTCATCCTGTGGCTTACGGTAAAATATGCGATTTTGTCCCGTGATTTGGTTTGTAGTTTTACCCCGTGGTTTGGTCTATGGTTTTACCCCATAGTATACAGTTTTATCCCGATAATATTTGTTTATGTACGGATCTTTATCTCAGTGTTTGGACTGTGGTTGCGGCGTGTGAGGGCTGATTGTATGCGTCATGAATTGCATGAACTGCATTATGGGACGGATAGACCAGTTTTTAAATTGTTTTTAAGAGTCGTGTAAATCGCGATCTAAAAGTTCTTTTTCAACTGTTTTAATGGCTCCTGTAAGTGAGTCAAAACAGGGTTTGTATCATCGCTTTTCCGTTTGCATGTGAGAATTGTTTTTAGGACTTGCAAAAGAGTCTAAACCTGTACTTCAATTTCCTAGCATGTTTTGTTTATACTGCATGCCTGTCTAGTTTCTGCCGAGCTTTGGCTCACGGTGTAGAATTTGCTTTTGTTCTGGTAACGGTCACGCAGGTTGATCTGGGAGTGCTGGAGAGGTGAAAAAGCTGTAGTCTTGCTTTTTTTTTCTTCTATTTGTATCGTGTATATTTAATACATGTTTCTCGGTGTTGGAGCCTTGTAATGTTTTTCGTTTGGCATTTATATATAATGCATGTATGGTTTACTTTGAGAATGTATTATCAGATTGGGTGTGTTTATGGGTGTTTCGCGTAGTCCGGAGTTTAGAGCGTGACAGCACAAAACCTTCTAAAAAAATAACAAACCTCGAAATTTGTAAAATAGAAATGGTTTCAGCTGAGCCTGAATTACGATATGAATGCATTTATTTAGGAGCATGTATTACCATAAACTAAAAAAAGAAAATAGAATCAAGCGGCTCAAAAAAATGATACTCTGCCATATAAAGTTCATAGTTTTCAACCTGTATCGCCATATTCTATTGAAACAAAAACATAATCACGAGATATTCTCCTATTCGAATTAAAAAAGAATGCAAAAGCCTCAATAACTTATCTTTGATAGGGGATGTAACGTTACCATAAAATATGCCGAGTAATTAATATTCTCAACATCCATGTAAAATATTTTGAGCATATAAAGGTCCCAAAAAGTGCTAACTGGATCTCATCGGGTAAGAGTTTATTACATATGATTTATCCTAGAATAAGTGGTTAAAATATAACCCTAGACTAATTAACTCAAAATTTAAAAGTAGTTATATAAGAATGGTAATTTGAATTAATTAAAAATATAAAGGATAAAATTACTTTAATCCTAAACTCAAAATTCAAAAAGATTCAATTTTGAACCAATCAAATTGTAGCATTTCATTATTGAATATTAAAAAAACATAAATTCGAAGAAATTCAACATAAGACTTTGGGACTTAGGCTCAGTACGTTTCAACATAAAATATTTTTCATGTAAAATATTCTTGCAAAAAAAATATTTTACCATTTTTATTTCCAAGTGTTCAGTTGATATATGAAAAATATTTTCAATTTTTTCTTATTGTTATATTGAAATAAGTTATTTTTCACAATAAAGTTAAGAAAAATAGTTGTATCTGGTCCGATGCATCTTGGAGTTTCGTTACTGTTTGTGATAGCTTTTCATGTTATTTTTCTTCATGGCTTTTGTTATAATTTTTATTTTTTTGGTTTAGATGTTTTATATTTTTGATTTACCAATATAAAATAAATTTAAAAGTATATGCCATTCTGTCTAGAGTTGCAAAAAAAGTTTAAAATGTATCATTGTTGAACTAGCTTAAAAAAAATTCACTAAAAACGAAATCTCAAAAAACTTATTTAAGACTTTTTTCGTCTTATATGAGCTTTTTTTAAAAATAACTAGTCATTGATTTTTACTTTTTTGATTTTTCGAAGTATCGTTGTTTGAATTAACGCAATAAAAGTTCACTAGACTTGTGTTTGGACTAGCTTTTTTATAAGCTTTTTGGTTTTTTAACTTTTTTTAATAAAAAAAATGTAAAAGATGTAAAAAAAGCCAACTTTGACCAAACTAGTGAGCTTTTTAAAAATATTTTAAGATAAAATTTTCTTAAAAAGTTATGCCAAACATAGGCTAAAGATGAAAAAATGCCTTAAAAAGCTTTTTAAGGCTTTTTCATCTCATATGAGTTTTTTTAAAATAGTCATTTGTTTTACTTTTGTAGTTTTTTGTAACGAATGAAATTTAAAAGATATCATTGTTTGAACTAATGCAAAAAAAGGTTCACTAAAGACGAAAAAAGCTTTAAAAACTCTTTTAAGGCTTTTTTCGTCTCGTATGAGTTTTTTTTTTAAATAGTCATTTGTTTTTACTTGTATGGTGTCTCGTAACAAGAGAAATTTAAAAAGTATATCATTATTTGAGCTAACGTAAAATAATTTCACATAAAACAAAAAAATCCTTGCAAATGTCTTAAATTGGCTTTTAAACGCCTTTTTGTCTCGTATTAACTTTTTTTAATAAGAAAAATTTAATTATTTTTTTACATTTTTGATATTTCGTAACGAAATAAATTTAAAATGTATAATTATTAGAACTAACGTAAAAAAATCATTAAAGACCAAAAAAAGCATATAAAAAAACTTTAAAAATGCTATTTCAAACAATTGCTCCAATCATCGTTGGCTTATATATCTTCATTTTAAAAATTGAAAAAATGAATTCTACAAATTTTGGAAGAATAGATTCATGTTGCATTTCTTAAAAAACGAAAAACAACTTTCCAATTTATTAAAAGGAAAACAATAAACAGATCCTTAAAGAATACACAATGTTTTGTTTTATATAATAGTATAAATATATAACATTATATAAAACAGAATATTATGTGTTATTTAAGTTCTAAAGTACCATCTATATTTTTAAATTTTTTTGAATATTTATATGTATTAAATAATTTTGTGTCACAATTTTATTTATTCAAATTTCTATTCTAATCTTTTTTAAATTTGAAAATAATACAATCTTATACTTTATTGATTTAGATGATTATCTTTTCAAACAATATTTAAAACAAAGTTACATAAAATAATTTGAATGGTTGATGTTTTTATTTCAATTCTTTTTAAATTTGAAAGTTGATATAAACTATTTTTATGGGTTCAGATTGTTTCTTTTCAAACTGTATTTGAAAAAAAAAAGTGGCACAGTCTAATTGGTCTAATATTTAATAATAATGTATTATTATTTGATTGGTCGAATTTAATATATTTTTTATTTTGTAAAATATATCTAATATTAATAATATTCAATAATTATGTGAAAGCTATTTCATTGGATCAATTTATGTTTATATCTATACTATAATATAAAACAAAATATTGTTAGTTCTTTATGACTTATTCTAAATTTTTTAGATTTTATAATTTTTAAAAAATCAATAATTATGTGTTACAATTTGATTGGTTCAAATTATTATTTTGCAAATTTTGATATTTGGCTTGATATAGTCTTATACTAATAAAGCTTCAAAATTGTTTTGACGTCACCTTATCGTAATTAATTTTCAATTTTATTCCTAATAAATTATGCACTACAATTTGATTGGTCCAATTATTATCCTTTTAAATTTTGATATTCATCTTGATGTAAACTTATTTTAACAAATTTTAAAATTTATCCTCATATGATTTTATCTAAAATAATTTTAAAATTTATATTAATATAATTTTATCTTAATAAATTTTCAAATTTAGTCATAATAACTTATATTACTACCCTTTCAAAATTATTTTAAGATTTATCACGATATAATATTATCCTAATAATTTTTTAAAATTTATACATAACAATTAAACTTTATATTGATATTATTCATGACAAACTTTACAATTAATCTTACGAAGTTCTAAAAATTTAAATTCCCATCACCTCTTTTCTCATTTAATATGAAACTCAAAACTGTAGCAACTAGGTACGTTTTTAATTAAGTAATTAATTTAATGTAATTCAAATAACAATGTACTTGTGATTTGAATGATTCGAAACTCGAGATATTAAGTTGTTATTAATTCTATGCTATGAGAAAATTTTAATAATATAGTTGAAAAATAAATTAAAGTAGTTCTTTTTAGACTAAATGGATATATATATATATATATTGTATTAGTTGGGAATTTTCTAGAGTAATGGAGAAGAAAAAGCAAAAAAAAAAAAAGATGAAAGAAAGATGATTAAATTAAAATTAAAAGAGCCCAAATAGCCCTCACTGCGCATGCCCTTTGTTCTTCTTCTTCTTCTTGATAGATGTCATGTCATGCTTACAATAAAATTACTATGTTTGATAGATGTCATGCTTACAATAAATTCTTGTTAGTAGGAGTTATGAGTGAAATTTGAAACAATTTTATGCTGAAAAAGATGTGAAAAAACTGGTTTACCAATCTCAAGTTGGATACAAGTGTTATTGTTTGGTGCATTTCATGGTTTAAGAACACATTTTACCTTTTGTATCACATATTTGTGATTGTTCTGAAAATAAATGCAGGTTTATTTATCATTGTACACAATGCTTGGGGTGTGTGGCAAATTAAGTTTGTTGGAATCTGTAAATTTTATTGGTCGTTGGAATTCAGATTTCAATAGCTGGATCAATTACAATTGAATTAGCCATTCAATTGCAATTGAAGCCTAAAAACCAACAGCCATGAGTGGCTATTGATTTCTATGAAAAACCCTCCATAATGAAAGGACCAGATATTATATATTCACTCAGAGAAGAGGAAGAGACAGAGTCTCATAAGAGGAAGAGGAAGAGACAGAGAAGAGGAAGAGACAGAGCCAGGAGCTTAGAAGGTCAGTCTGGAATTTAATAGCCATAAGTGGCAATTGAATTCTCTGTAACTCATCTTCTTCTTGAAGAGGCTATATAGGGGTCATCCTACAGAGACAAAAAAAAATAGAGAAAGAAGGAGAGTAACAGACAGAAAGCAGACAGCCGGTGAGAGACAGAATGTGAGAAAGAAGAGATACAGTTCTCAGGTTGCGGAGCAAGCTGCAAGAGAGAGAAAGACAGACGAAGAACGTTCGTAGCCGATCCTTGGTGGTGTTCCGAATATCATGGAGCCGTTTTATCTTGGGAGAGTGACGCCGGTGGAATACCTACAACACTCTCGGTAGGCGGCGAATCATTCTTAAGGAAACTGCGATTGTAGGACTCGATTTGCAAATCCCATTTATGTTATTTCGGTTATTTCAATTTTCTGTACTTTCAGATTATTGTAATTTGTTAAAAATAAATAAATATGTATTTTCTTGATCCCCAAGCATGTATTTTATTTTGGCGTTGGTTAATCTCCCAACAAGGTTACCGTCGTTGCTTCAATTCTAAGTGACCAGCTATTTATCTCAAGTTTAAAGGTAATAGCTAACAGCAACCACCAAGACAACACAAGGTAATAGCTAACAGCAACCACCAAGACAACACAAGAATGAAGAGAAAGAGAGAGATAGAGAGAGAGAGAAATAAAAGAAGATGAAACCTGAAAGCTAAAAAATATAAAAGAAGACGAGAGAGAGATAAAGATAAAGATAGTCCATTAACGCATAAAATTAGCTATTCGTGTTCTATAATGGATGCATTGTTCAAATTTGATGCATTGTTCAAACTCATATTCTTTGTCACATTTGGAACTCGCCGGAATAGTGTCGCCGACAACACTGATGATCGAACTCTAAAATCAAATTCGTTTATGCTGTTGCTCCTTCCTCAAAGCTAGAACAAATGGAACAGATAATGGATTAGAGCTTCAGTGGCTGAATACAGATGAAGGTACATTAGTAATTTTTTATTTTATCATAATCTCTGGTTTTCCAATCTCACAGACCCCCGACTTAATTATCCCATATTTTGGGATACTATATCCATTCGGATATGTAATTCGAATGAATTTTTATACAAACAAACATGATATTATACCATACTCTGGACTAGTAGTTCAATCAGATCTTCATATTTGCCATTCCAAACATAGCCTAATAAAATTTTAGAAAAAAATAATTACCACATTCTCAACTTAAAAGTTAACTCCACTGCTTAATAACAAAGTTGTGCAATTATTTCATATAAGAAAATTTTAAAATAAAAATAACACAGTTACTTTGTTTAGTTGAATTTGTTTATTTGTTTATTTGTTTCGTTTGACTTAACACTTGCTTATTTGATTATTTTGACTTATTTTAGTTTATTTGTTTAATTTTAGCTTATTAATTTATTAATTTATTTGTTTAAATTTTATTTATTTAAAAAATAAATAATATTATTTATTTGTCTATTTATAAGTCAAAGGAGCCAATATGTCATTTACGGGGCTATATTAGACATTCCATTAAAAATAATATAGTACCATAAACTAAATATTTTTCGTTCGCCGTCGTATCTGTCAATTTACCTATGCGGTTGCAGACGAGAGCTCTGGATCGCCGTGTCCGTCCTCGCGCAAGATCTGAGCGTTCGTGTTTGTTCATGTCACATGAGCTCTGAAGAATTCTCACATCTCGAGTCGACCTGGTGAGTGGTGAGTCGCGTTAGTCAGCGTCGCCGTCGTCACTCGCCGGACATCGTTGGTGGCGCTAGGGCAATTCGAGAGCAAGATGGCGGATCCGGCGAACTCTCCGCTCGGGCGAATGCTGTTGGACGAGATCACGCCAGTTCTTATGGTGCTCCGAACAAACTTCGTCGAAGAGGCCTGTCAAAAGAACGGCCTCAGCTTGATTGAAATGCTCAAACCTTTCTGCGTTTTCAACAACATTGATGGTAACTCTTTCTCTGTTGCTCTCTCTACTCTCTATATAGATGTTTATGCATAGGAGTGTATTTGTGTATGGGGAATTGGGGTATTGAGCGTTATGATGACTGAAATGTCGGTAATTTGTTCTCTGCGACTCTAATCTTCATGTATTTTTACTGTGAAATTTGTATCAGTACCTGTACGGTCATTGATGGTAAATATTTCTCTGTTGTTCTCTCTACTCTCCATATAGATGTTTATGCATAGGAGCGTGTTTGTGTATGGAGAATTGGGGGTATTGAGCGTTACGATGATTGAAATGTCAGTAATTTGTTCTTTGCGTCTCTAATCTTCATGTGTTTTTAATTTGGAATTTGTGTCAGTACCTGTACGGACGGCAAGTGATCAGCCCTATAGACTTCAGAAGTTCAAGTTGCGGTTGTTCTACGCGTCTGACATTCGGCAGCCAAATGCAGAGGTGATAATTTTGAAGCATTGATACTAACTTTTTCTGAGCACATAGCATTTTGATTGTCAAATGTTCCATTTGGATGTTGGTAAAAATGTAGGAAAATGAACTAGGGGAAAGTATCAGTTTAGGCCCTGATTGGTAGAAAGGCTTTTTGGCTTTTTTTTAGCCAAGCAGCCAAAAAGCTCATCTTGCTCGTTTGTCAAAAAACTCAAAAGGCCAAAAAGCAAAAATATAAATTAAAATACTAATTTTTTGAACACTCAATTCAAACTCTAATTCCATTCAAAAAGACGATAATATATCTACCTGACAACATATTTACGTTAAAATATTTCAATTTAAACAAAAAAAAAACTTTTTACTCATTCAATCAACTCCAAAAGAGCTGCCTTGAAAGTAAATTTACTAAACAAAATCCCTGGATGGGATATCTAAAAGGCTAGTGTTTTACGAGGTTTACTTTTTTTAGTTTTTAGTTTTTATTTATTTTTATAGGAAAAATAGGAAGAAAAATTAAGTTACATTGTTTGGGATAAATAGTTTAGGGTAGGTTTTTTTTTTCTTTTTATTGAGATGTTCAAAATATCTTTATTTTTTGCTTTTAAGTTGTAGTGTTTGAGATACTGAACGCTTTTTTTTTTTAAAACTTTTGGAAGTAGAGTTGGACTTTTTTAATTGAGGATAGTATAGTCATTTGATTCGAAAAAATTAGTGTTTGGAATGTGTAGGTTTTTTTTTCTTTGAAAAAAGAAGTAAAAAAAGTTAGTGGGCTTTTTAGAGATGCCAAATACTGTAGTTTAGAAGCTGTCATGTGCTTGCAAAAAAGCTACCTTTTTAGAGATGCCAAATAGGGGCTTACTTCCAATGTAAGCGAACTTTTTGGCTTAAAAAGCAATAAAAACACATTGCAAGATTTTAAGCTGGTTACCAATCATGGCCTAAGTTTTTCTTCATTTGGGAACCGAAGAAACAAATATTGCACTCAGATGACCCTAGTGCATCTAATTGTGTGGGTTGGTATATTTTTTTCTGTTCCCAAAATCTGAACATATATGCATGGTGCTTAATTACATTTATGCATGCTTCTATATTTCTGGGGGAACCAAATATAGAGGAAGGAAAGCTTAACAGATTCCAACAGGAATTGTTAAAAGGCACATTTGAGTTTATTTGAAAGTTGCATCATGAATACCAACCTGTTAATACTCGGTTCACTTCTGCAGTATCTTCATTTTACGAATAGGCGAAAAGAAATCACGTGCTTTCATAAAGGTGGACAAAAGAAGTTTGAGCATTAGTTATTGTGTGCATGCATAATATTTTGAATTCTTTGAGCCAGCTTTCTTAGCTCATTCTTTCTGAACAATGTTTTCCACTCAACTAGGTGGCAAAGGAGCGGTTGAAGCAGGTTATTACTCACGCAGGGGAGAAAGATTTTTCGAACTTATGTTCAGACCCACCTCAAATAGAAACCGTACTCACTAGTAAGTTATATAATCTTGCAATCTTATGCGAAATGGTAGAAGTTGGTTTACGGGTTTGGATGGTCTATGCATGTGGGGAAATATATATACATATATATCTACATCTATATATATATATATGATACATTTTTCTGGTTTTATTATATTACAATTTACTGCAGCCACTTCCTTCTATCATCTTGTTTTAACATATAGTGGTTGTGCAGCCACTCAATCTGAACTCATACCATCATGGTTTTCATTCTTCAACAAAGAGCTAGCCCATGCAGTCTCTTTTTCAGATGATGAAGCTGTTGACCATCCTGTGGCATGTAAGCTTCTTATTTTTTCTCCTTTTCCCTCTCTCTCTCTGTGTGGCTCCTATCTCTCTGTCTCAAATCTGTGTTCTCTTTTGCTGGTTATGGCCTTATTGCCTTTTAGGAACGCTTAGTTGATTGCATCCTTCGTTAAAATCGACTTGCAGGTCTTTTGGTAGTTTCTTCAAAGGATGAAGACCCCATCGACAAATTTGTCGACCTTTTTAACACGGATCAGTTGCCCTCACTTCTTAATGACGGGGCAATGGATCCAAAACTTCTGAAGTATTTTCTCTTACTGCATGATAACCAAGATGGCACGTCAGAGAAGTACATTGGCTCATTCCTTTCTTATTATGTTGGAATTCAGAATATGAAAGAAGTGAACAGATTATGAGTAAAACGAACATCAAGCATATATGTTAATTATGCTGCTTTTCTTATCTGCATGTGATACAAACTAAATGAAGTGAATGCATGGTCTATATATCCTGCTCTCAGTGTTTCTGGATAATCAAGATGCAGTAAGGTCACTGAAACTATAATCTTGAAAAATGGACCTTAATTAATTGGACAGGAACAGGATTTCATGTTATTACCTGCAAAATTTCCTTTTAAAGGAGAAGGTTATATTGGGGAAGGGGAAGGGGAAGGGGATGTTGTTTTGGTTCTTTTGATTCCAAAGCAGTATAACTGGCTGTGGTTGTGTTTACCGCTGTGTATGGGATCCTGGAATCATTAATATTGTAGTTATCGGATGGGGCTTTTTGTCCGTGTCTTTTTTTTTTAAAGTTATTTTATAAGTAATATAATATGTATTAAAAGGATATCTAGGGGATGCAAGCTGTATATTCAAAAAAGACTCAACATAACTGAAACTTCTCTCCATAAGGTCTGTACATCAAAAAATAAAAAGAGAGAAATAATGGTTACAAGTGCATAGAATCTATACAATTGACAGAAGAATCTATACAATTCTCTCTGAATCTAGCTATGCCAGGCATACAAAATCTGCCCTTGAGCTTGTGGAGTGGTTCCTCCATGCCTGGGAAAGTCCACCCATTGTGTTCTATCCAAAGGAACCATATCAAGCATAAAGAAGGCACCTGCCATAATTTGTGCCTCAGCATACCGACTCATCTCCCCCATACTAACAGTGACACTAGAACATCACCCTATGCCCACCTTATATCTAACAAATTTGGAGAAATATCCCCAAACAACTGTAATGCCTTTGCCAAAACCTACTCGCCTTCAATGATCACAAATCACACTCGAAAGAGCCAACCGGACTTGGCCACCATCACTTTCCTCCAATATTTTTCCTTCTCACAATCAAAACACCAAAACCACTTGCCTAGCAAGGTCTTATTAAAAATTGCAAGCCTCTGAACCCTAAACCTCCCTCTCCTATTGGTGAACACACCATGCCCCAATCAACTTGACGCTTTAACTCTTCATGTACACCACTCAATAGGCAATTCCTCTCAAGCCTCTTAGCAACCAACACGTGATTGGGAAAAGTTTGTGTTAAGAAATTGGAGTAAATTTGTGTTTTCCTTTAGCGAGTGTGTTTAATTACACTGGAATAGTTATCCCTTCTTATGTACTTTTCACTATGAGGGTTTAATTCTTCAGTCAGAAAGACCTGGCTTTTTACTTCTTATTGAACATGCTTAGTGTAAAGCCCATAAGGTGGTTTCTAAGGCGAACTTGTGTTGATAAATCTACTCTTGTATTTCAATTATTTAACTTTCAGTTTTGTTGAACACCTTTGGCATCGCATGGGTGTTTATGTTAAAAGGCCATCCTGTAACTCCATTTCATATGATAATATGGTATTTACAATACTTTTTCAAGATGAATTAACAGTCCACCGTGCGTTAATAATTGTTTCATACATTACGCTGATAAATCTACTCTTGTACTTTAATTATTTAACTTTCAGTTTTGTTGAACAGCTTTTGCATCATATGGGTGTTTTATGTTGAACAGCTTTTGCCATCCTGTACCTCCATTTCACATAAGAGTACGGTATTCTATAATTTTTCAAAATGAATGAATAACTGTTTCATACATTATGAGGTCCATAGTGTAATGAGTTTAACATTGCTATTGGTTTGCTTCTCCCTTATGATATATAGAGTGGAGATACCAATGCTTTAGGGTGGTGTTATGGTAATATATGTTGTACTATAAAATTAAGATACCTTAAATACTCGGATCTCTAAAAGGACCCCTTATCTTGTCCATGTGAGTTGAAAAATGTTTTTAAGACGCTATGTTTTGTCAGTTCATTTTAGAGGATCTGCATATGAGAAAAAAGGTTCTTTAATTTGTTTTCCATTTTGTTGAGAGTTCTTGGGACTACTAACAGGGAAGTGGAATATGAAAGGCTTGAGAAACATTTGAAGGACAATCTCCTTAAAAAAGAGAGGATGATGAGGTGAAAGGAATGCAAAGATCAAACAAATTTGGGACCATGCTGGATGCTTTGGAATTCAATACTACAATTAATAAAGAACTAGAAGGCTATGTGCCAGGGTGGCACACACGTGTGCAGTTATTTTAATTTTTTAAAAAGTAAACTGAAGCTGTTATTGTATTAAAAAGTTGAATTTTTCATCTTCCTGCAAATAGATCAGAAACTGCATAGGAAATGGTCACTACGATATGGGATTCTTGAAAACTTCTGCAGATTCGTTTAGGATTTTCCCTATTATGCCTGTGCTACTCGGATCTAGAATTGGAGTTTCTTTCATTTCTTCTGCAGAGCAACCAAATCTTTAACAGAGATGAGAAATACATTTGGCTCAAATAATTTTGGATTGCTGTGCATTAACTCTTCTCAAGATGGGTTAGTAGAACATCAGGAAAATCCATGGGCCCTTTATGTAAGCTCAAGTTTGACTCTTTAAATTCTTTCTTTTTGTTACCCACCTTTCATATTAAAAATGAGGATTTGTGTAAGTGGATAAAAATGCTAAAAGGCTGTTTACTTTTGTTATGTGACAGAAAACAGAGCCTTCACCCGGTCAGCATCTTGGTTGCTTCCTTAACATTGATGATATGGATGAGGTTCTTTATTCAATATTCTTTAGATCGAAGAACTCCATGCTTATAGTTTTACTCATACTTGAAATAATTACTGAGATATCAACTTTCTTTATGAATTGAAACAGTTACAAAATGCCATGCAAGATCTGTCATCTAAGCATATCATTCCTCACATGGAGCAAAAAATTCGTGTCCTTAATCAGCAGGTATTTTACTTTCGGACTTTTGGATTTCAAATATTCAAAGTGACTTGTACTTATCAAGTTAATTGGTCTCATCCATCTTTGTCTTATCCTTGTTTCTTCCCAATTTAATCTTTTATCTGTTTAGGTCTCTGCAACAAGGAAAGGTTTTAGAAATCAAATAAAAAACTTATGGTGGAGAAAAGGCAAAGAAGATGCACCAGACAGCCTTAATGGTCCTACGTATGTTTTTAGACCTTATTTATATTTGGCTGCTTGCCTCTTTCTTTTACTAATTTAGTTTTTATTTTCACTATTGAAGGTATACTTTTAGCTCCATCGAATCTCAAATAAGAGTTTTAGCGGATTATGCCTTTATGTTGCGAGATTATGAACTCGCACTGTCAAATTATCGGCTACTTTCCACAGATTACAAGCTTGACAAGGCGTGGAAACGCTATGCTGGTGTACAGGTAGCTTCAAAACTCTGCATTTATACTGAATAGTGGCTGTTCGTTTGTATAATGTCATCTGCTATGGTTCTTTAAAAGAGTCGTCAGTTTCTTCTTGGAGTTATTGTGTTCATATTTTGGAAATATTTAACCTTTAAGATTGTCTCTCTCTCTGTATCTATCACAATTGTATCTGTTGATCATACTATGGCTTGCCATCATACTATGGCTTGCGCTTGTGATTTTATTCTTGCATTTTGGTTGAGATTGTAAGTTCACCTTTTCAAACTAATGATATTTTGAACTTCTAAATACAATTGTATTTTGGAAACATTTAACCTTTAAGTTTGTGTTTCTTATATCTATCACAATTGTATCCGTTGATCATACTATGGCTTGCACTTGTGATTTTATTCTTTTATTTTGGTTGAGATTGAAAGTTCACCATTTTAAACTAATGATATTTATTTGTTCTAAAATCGTATTTATTGGAATTTAAAATGGTTTTTTGATGAGTTTTGTTTACTTTTTAGACATGAACATGATCCAATGTTTATCCTATTTTTTATTGTATTTTTAACACCGCAGAAAATATTTTTACATATTACTGTTTAATAATGAATGGATTTATGTGTTATAAATTCATAATATACAGCTTAGTGTCATCTGGTTTTTTATTACCAACAATAGAGTATTCTACATATTGAACCAAATGCTAAATTGCTAATAGCTTAATGAAAAAATTATTATCTTTTGGATTAATTAAAATACAAATAAATAAGTAGTACAACATCAAATATACAAATCCAATCTAAAACAAGTATGTTTTTAGAATTCTGAACTTACTTTGTATAGATTTTGAACATGTATATTAATAAACTTTGTAACAAAAAATCATTTTTTTTGGCATGTTTGGAAGCCAAATGCTCCTAAAATCATGCAGATACGAAATTTGTGCGCTAAATGTTGCTAATTGTTGTAAAACAATTGTTATCCACATTTTTTGGCTCTTAGTTAGCATAGATCTTTAACAAATAAGCAAAAGGATAATGAACAATGCAAGTAATCATTGTCGTTATTGTTCGTAAGGAGACAATGCTAAAAATATTGAAGATCTAAAAATTGTTGACGCAAATGTTGCAAATCAAACTTCACACATTTAGGTGTGTGATTTTTGGTTCCATAGTATACTTTTTGGCTGAAAGAAGTGAGAAAATTGAAAGGAAAAACAATTTCAGAACATTCACATAGCGAAGAGTGGTACAAGGCTGTTATAGGCTATGTTACATAGACTCAGATGGAGTGTCGGGTGCTTGTATGTGTCTAAATGTTAGAATCATCTAATTCTTGTGTCAAGGTCACTGGGATACAGACAAAATATTAATATTTCTTATTATGTTTATTTTATTTTCTAAGATAAATGGTGTTTACAAGATATTTTTAGTTAGATATTCGCCTAGAAAGCATATTTAGTAATTC
>JAOTRH010000010.1:5194599-5219352 GCA_034768845.1 Heliamphora exappendiculata | reverse complement strand
ATATGCTTTCTAGGCGAATATCTAACTAAAAATATCATACACATTCTATACATTTATCGAAGTGTACACGACTACATTATACATTTAGTCCATGTAACATAGGTTACTAGTCATTACACTTGTTAAGACATTTGTAATGGCTGTTACAACGGCCTTCATGGCCGTTGTACTAGATTTTCAGTGACACTGCTATTTTGGTCACAATGGGAGTTGGGAGGCACCAAAACTATTACGCAACAACCATTTTTTATACTATGGGTATCAAAGCATTTGTATTATCTAGGATTGTTGAGAAGTCATTGGAAGGAAGTCGAACATGCCTGCGTTAGCATTCCAATGTTGACATGAGCGTTCGACGGTCCGTATGGACATTGAAGAAATTTGATCTTCCTATCTTTTTTGGCACATTCATACGGGTATAATGGTGATTTTTCATAATTTTTGGAGGTGATTTGATGAGTGTTTCGATTTTTGGATATTTGTTTTTGGATGTTAGCTCTTTCTTTTTTCTCGTTAGGTGGATTTTGGGAAGTTATTGTTTGTTGCAAATTGTCGCTTCTAATCCCTCTTTATGGGAAGTTATTGAGTTGATCAGGTAGTGCATTGTAGTTGGATTTTGTGAGTTGCGTTACTGCGACTTTGCTAGATGAGTTTTTTAGATTTGGTTATTGATTGTGGTGCTATTTCTTGGTGGGTTATGCTTTAGTAAAAATATTTTTTGCTTGGGAAGTGCAAATTGATGTACAATACATGACCGGTGATTATTTGTTTAAGAATTATCCAAATAATGAAAATTGGATGTGTGGAGATTCTATTATTATGAAATGGTTATGTCATAGCATTGAGTGTAAAATTTGAATTTTGTGACGCCTATGAAAAGATTTGGAATTTAGTTATGGACTCCTCATACCACAATAATGTAATGTTTCACGTGTCTATGAGAAAATTTTCACCATGATGCAATTTGCGAAGTCCTTATGTGAGTATTGAGGACTTTATGATTTTTTTATTGCTTTCTGGTTTGGATCTTGAGTTACACATGTTCAAAGATTATATTCTTGCTAGTGAGACCTTACTTGGGTAGTCTGTACCCTTTACCATTGAGTTAGCACAACACTATTGGGAGGACGTTATGATTGCTTTATTTCTTTCTAGTTTGGACCTTGAGTTATGTGTGTTTCAAGATTAAATTCGTAACAATGAGACCTTGCCTAATGCAAGCTTATTCTTGGTTTTTATAATTGTTATAACCTTCTATTCTATTACAGAGTACTTTGCTTTAATTTCCAGCTATTACCGAGTACTTTGCTTTAATTTCCGATGGTGGTGGTTATGCCAATATTCATGATGGCTTATTTGGCGGGCGTAGAGGTTGTGATTTTTGTGTATCGAAACTTTTGCTCCATCTCTCGCTATTAACCTCATACTCTTCTATGTTCTCCTCGCGCTCCAGCGCCAAGTCTCGCTCTCCTGCCCTCACCCTTGGTTTTACCCATGCCTCTGCATCTATTTCGTGCAACTATGATCCTGGTGACAGAAAATGTGATTATTGTAGGCATACCCATCATACTGAACCTTGTTATCTGCGTAAGAATAGAAAATTAAGTTATGCTCATGAGGTTACTGATGGTACTCCACAATCCCAATCTCAACCGTCTCCTCTCAGAATGACGACCTTTATTTTTGGTTCTCATGATGCACTCACCGATCAACTTAACGATCTTGTGCATATTGCGTACTGCTTATCCTTTTTTCACTACTATTGCTACCCATTGTTGTCAAATTGAGATATGAATCTTGTATCGTTTTTCTATTTTTTCAAATCATATATCGTATCGTATCGAGTTTTATAAGATATTTAATATATGTTGAAATAGATCAATATATATATATATATATATATAATATAATACAATATCTTGCAAGAATAAAATGTTAAATAAGGTTAATTGATATTATTGTGAAGATTTGATTCTTAAAATAAAAATGAGTGAATCAATACTTAATACTGTGCTACCTTGGCCAACTCTAGTAATATTTGTGTTACTCTTTTGCATTCATCTTATAGATTTTGGAGCTAGTTTTCACATGTTTGGTAATTCTTTTCTTTTATTGATTTAGCTCCTATTAAGTATCATATTGTTTCAATTGATGGTTCCTCTTGCCTAGTTCATGGAAAAGGCATCCTTCGTCCAAATGGCATCCTTCGTCCCAATATCTCTTAGCTTTACTTTAAGAGTCTCTATGTTCTAGATTTTCCCTTGAATATGCTTTTTGCTAGTTAGTTGACTAATGTTTTAAATTACTTTATAACTTTTTCTCTTTCTTGTTTTTTTTTTCAAGACGTTCAAACTAATAAGATGATTGGTTCGAGGCATGAGAAAGAGGCATTTACTTTTTGGATATTGATTGTTTGTCTACCATCACATCATCCGCTTTGAGTGCTACAGTTACTCCACTGGTATTTTTAATTGGGCCATCATTTTTTGGTTAAGAGTTAAGTTAGTTATTCCTACCTTCGGTTGTTTGTCTTGTTTCGAGTATTAAGCTTGTCAACACCGTAGATCTTTTCTCGTAGCTGTCGTTGCCATCAGTTCGAGTCATTTGTTGTAACCCATACGAATATTTGGGGTCATTTTCCAACTCTTAGTATTAGTGGGTACTTCTATTTTGTTATATTTGTTAATTACTCTCGTATGGCTGGGTTCTCTTGTTCTTACCAAGTTTTATCATGAGATCTTTATACAGTTTGGCTCATTTTGACTCATTTTGTGTTGATCGTATTACTATTTGTCAAACTAATTGTGCTAATACCTCTACCTCTCACTATAATGTACTTGAGTGTAAGTATCAACACTTAAATGTTGCATTTACCTTGTCATTCCCAATGCAAGTACAAAAATTGTATTGGAGTGATGTTGTTCTTATTGCATGTCATCTCATTGACCACATGCCCTTAGTGGTTTTGAATAATGATTCCCGATTTTCCTTGTTATACTCTGGTTTTGGTTACTCTTTTTTACACTCCTTGGGTGTTTGGTTGCATTCCTTTCGTTCATGTTCTTGATACAAGTCTTCATAATTTATCTCCCCAAACTTATTTAGTTTTTCTTGGGTACTCTCGTGCATAGGAAGGAGATCGTTGTTATCATATGGAGACTCGATACTTTGCTAGTGCCTGTGTCATGCCCTTTGAGTTGACCTCTTTATTTACTTCAGCGGGTAAGGAGTTTTTCTTTGATCTTATAATCATGACAAAAACAGCAGAATTAGAAAGTGGCTTTGTCAATTTCTAATTCTCCTGTTTTCTTTAATTTACTTTTCCTGTTCTTTTTCTGGATTGCATCGCAACTCCAATTCCTTGTCTTCCACGATTACTCTGCCCTAGTGCCTGAAAGAACACGTAGCAGCCTTGGTTACTATTCATAGGTATAGTTTGTGACTGCATAGTTCCATCTAACTTCTCATTCCTATCTGATTAAATCATCAAATCCTTGAACCTTCGTTACTCTTTTCAAACTCTAGAAACTATATGTCTATGGTCTCTCTCTAAAATTGTTGCTTAAATGTGAGTTTTCCGTTTGGTTGTTAACCCATCATGACTCTTCTTGCTTCTTCGGGCATGGGGCAAGCATGTAAAGGAAAAAACATTCAGCAGTTAATTCTGGTTTTGCCTATTTGGTTGGTATTTCTTTTTATTGTGTTTGTCTGCCCTTGTTAGCTATTGTATATTTGCATTCTAGGTGTACTTGTGCCAATATCTTGTTCCCATGCAACATTTTTGTTTACTTGTTCGGTGCAGGAAATGATGGGACTTACATACTTCATGTTGGATCAATCGAGAAAGGAAGCTGAATATTGCATGGAGAATGCATTTAACACATATTTTGTATGTATACTTCTTCCTTCTTGAGATTTTCGTAATTTGGGATATGATGTCTTAGGCTTTTCTGACAATGTTTTATGGATTAACGTTTTTGACCTTAATCTTACTTATGCATTTTTACCTAATTGTCCACCCAAAATGAAAAAAACAGTTATAAATTTCTGGTTATTATTATTTTATGTCTAGTTCTGAATTTTATTTTTTATCTTTAACCCCACCCTTTGTCTTTGTGGGGGGTGTTTTAGTGGGTTGTCTGGGACCTAGCTATTCATCAATATATTTGGAGTTACAGGAAATACCGCACATTATGTGGGTTTGTAGTTCGTTATTTCTAACAGCATGATGAAAGCTTTGCCTTGAAAGTAAAAGAAAAAGAAGAAAAAGTGAATTTAGAGTGCACCAATGTTGATGTATATGGAATAACTCCAAATGTTAGTCAAAATTCTGGATAAATTTTTTTCTTTTTTCTTTTTTTTTTTGTCTGCTATCCTGGATAAAAATATGGCAGCATTACATATATGTTTATAAATATGCTGCTTTTTTCAGTATTTTTTTTAAATAGTAGATATTCCTTTAAAGCCGAGCCCAATTGATTGGGACAAAGGCTTAGTTTAGTTTGGTTTGGTTTAGGTATTCCTTTAAAATGAATGGTGACAAATGAATCAAATTAGATGTTCTTTTTGTTTGTTCTAGTCTCCATTTCTTATGCCATAATATAATCACATCCGCTCACAGCAGTCTCTCATAAAAATAGAGAAAATACCAGATGATACTTGTCGTGACCTTTAGGCTTTCTGTGGATTCTGGATTTTTTGTGGGGAAAGGAACTGGTTTTGATAAGCACATATTCATTTTCTTCTCATTTTCCTAACTCAACCAATAAAGAAAAAAAATGGTTATACTGTATTTTCTTTTATTATTTTTTCCCTTTTATTTATTTTTCCTTCTAGAAATCTTTCCACAAATCTAATAACTGAACAAAGCCACTAGGGTATAGTCATTGGGTTTATATGACTAATTGTTGCGTGGAGTCCTGGATTATCTTTATCATTGATGGTTTCCAGGCTTATGATAGAGGGATATGATATGCGTCCACATGACTGCAATAGTCCTCCTCAGTGCTTTCTCAAGCTTCCACCTTTACTATTAATTATTTCTTGGTCCTTGTCTTCCTAACACTCCAAAGTGCAGCCTCATATGAAGTTTGATTATCTTGTCTGTGTTAAAGCTCATATCTTTGAAAAGTGCATAACGGCATAAACTATGTAATTTTTCTTAGAAAAGTAGAAAAAGGAAACTGGCCACTAATTGGCAATTACGGATCTTGGTACAATTTTAGTCCATCTGTTGTCTCTGTAATTAATTTTTGTTCAGATTTATGACCTCGTGTGGGGCTGCATTTGTGCAACTGACCACCTCTAGACCTGCAATGCTGCATTCCTATTGAAATTGGTGCAGATATATTTTTCTCTTTTTCTTTCCCTTTCAATTAGGTGAATTTTCTGTTTGTTTAGTTACATAATTTATCATTATTCAGAAAATGGGGTTGTCCGGCCAGCAAAATGCTACAAGGTGTGGTCTTTGGTGGGTTGAAATGCTAAAGGCAAGGGATCAGTTTAAAGATGCTGCCATTGTTTACTTACGTATTTCTGGTGAGGTAATGGCCAGGTTTTTTATTGCACTGTTGATAATAATATTTATGCTCTGGTTCTGAAACTTCAACTTCCTATAGGAACCCCTACATTCAGCTGTAATGCTAGAGCAAGCATCTTATTGCTACTTGTTTGCAAAACCACCCATGTTACGCAAATATGGATTCCATCTTGTTCTTTCAGGTGATCTGTATAAGAAATGTGATCAGGTACCTATATTGCAAATCATGGAAAAAAATTTGTGTGCATAAATGCTGTATTTTTTTCTGAAAATCTCTGTCTTCGTCATCAGATCAAACATGCAATTCGCACATATAGAGGTGCTTTAACTGTATTTAAAGGAACTAAATGGAGCTATATCAGAGACCATGTTCATTTCCATATTGGAAAGTAAGTTGTAAAGCTTCTGCCAGTAATCATTTAACACATCTGCAATTGGGGTATTAGTAAGATACAAAGATCTTGATATACCTGATCATAAATACAGATGGTATGCATTTCTTGGGCTGTTTGATGTGGCAATTACAAATATTATGGAAGTGCTGGCCTGTGGTCATCAGTCAAAGACAACACAGGAGTTATTCCTTAGGGACTTCTTTCAAATTGTTCAGGTAATATATATCTGCTTAATAGCATTGTCAGAGAGAGAAAATGCAAGTTTTTAATTTTTTGAAGCATCCTAGCTAGAACTCTTGAGGTCATTTGTTTAACTGAAGCCTGTCATGGTTCTTACATCCAATTGGATTTGCACCACAGAAGGCTTTTGCTTTTGGACAAATACCTTTCATATTTTTAATATGATGTTTGATAATTTTTAATGATGTTGGGCAGTTGGTTTATGTTTACCCTCTTATATTTGTCTGGATTTTAACATAAGCCATGACCAGCTACAGATTGATGGGCAGTGATAGAATCATCATGGGCTTCACTGTTGGAAGTTATGGTCAATTATGTTTAACAGTCTCTGTCCTTTGAGATACCTACAAGTATTTTACATTTTCAGAACAGTGTCTGATCCTGCCTTTAGTTGACTTTTGTTTATCCAAAGCGGGAAAGAAGCTTCGGTCTTCCATCTAGATACTTGCCAAAATAATTTGTTTAACAAAAGACACGACTTTTACCAGGACATGATTGCTAGCACCTGTTTGTCTGATGATTGTAAATGCATTCTTTTGGTTTCTTCTTTAGTTTTTTCTTTGACTCTTCTCTGCTCTCTTTCTTACTGCTTAGATCCATAAAAAAAGGAAATCATTATGGAGATTTATTGTGGCATATGAAATTTTTTTTCTGGTACCAAAGAAAATGACAGTGCCCTGTGTTATTTTAAGCTTTTCTCAAGAAGATCTTTGAGTAATTTTTCCTAAACTCCAACAGGATTTGTGACAAGTACTCCTTGTACATTGTTGGATGGATAACCTTGTGATTCTGACATGAAAAAGGACTGAATGCAAAACTACTGACAAGATTCTTCACCACTATCAAATAATGGAGATCTCTTTTTTATTCAAAGCACATTAAGTTTTTTGTTGGATTTGATGGTCAGCCATTAAATTGTACCATTTTTTAAAATATTTTTTAAATGATACTGTTTGACGAATGTGAACTCTTTCTTACCAATGGGTTTATTGGAATAATATAGAAATCTGGGAAAACATTCGACGTATTGAGGCTTCAGTTGCCAGTCATTGACATCCCCTCACTCAAGGTTGTTTTTGAGGATCATCGAACTTACGCGTCATCTGAAGCTGTAAGTCATATATGTGTACATCTATATATATCCAATTCTTTGTTTTAAATTAGATGTCTTGGATAATAATATTTCTTTTTCTTGTTTTCATTTGTTAATGTAACATATTAGAAAAATGAAAGAATTTTAACTTAAAGGGTTAGTTCATCTAAATATTTATATTAAACCATATTGTAATATTAACATAAATGACTTTCAACACTCGCCCTCAAACTAGTACATATATATCATGTATACCTAGTTTGGTACAAATATATTTCATTCGTGAACCACATAAAGATTTAGTAAATAAATTTGTTAATTGATTCACTGATTTTACATGGCTTGTACGAATATCATTTTGTAATAGTTTTTCTCGAATAAAATGTCAATCAACCTTAATATGTTTGGTTTTCTTATGAAATACTGGATTAGATACGATGTAAACAGCTGCTTGGTTATCACATAACAAATTCATTGGACGAGAATGTTGAAATTCAAGTTCCTTTTGGCATTTGTTTCAACCAAATCAACTCACAAGTGGTATATGCCATACCTCTGTATTTGCACTCAGCACTTGATCGAGCAACAACGGTTCATTCCTTGCTTTTCCGTAAGACCAAATTATCTACAACAAATACGCAATTGACATAAGAGGACTCAACTCCTGTTTATTAACCGGGGAAGCAAAAGGAACACGATGATGTTTTCCCAATTGACATGACGCAAAATCTAAAACTGAAATGGAACTTAAACTAGGAACTAAAAGCTTTAAGTTGTCTAACGATGAGTGACCAAGACGTCAATAAATTTGAAACGGAGAAGCAATAACACGACATGCATGAGGAGAAACTTCGAATGACGCCTTATTGTTCAAATAATAGAGACTATCTGACTCACGTCCTTTACCAATCGTATTCCTTGTCATCAAATCCTAAATGACAACAGAATTAGAAAAAAAAGAAGAAGAAATAGAACAATTAAGATTTTTGGTAAGTTGATTCACAGATATCAAATTAAAAGGAAAACACAGGATATATAAGACATAAGATAAAGAAAGAAAAAGTATAGGTTGAATTGTTCTTATGCCTTCAACAAAATTAGTAGAACCATTCACTAAAGTAACACAAGGTATAGACAAGGAACACTTAAGATGAGAAACAATAAAATGAGAAATAATTTGATATATACCTGACATATGATTAGTGGCACTTGAATTGATAACTCATGGTCGAGAAGTAGAAAAAGATAAGAGATAAGCAGTAGGAGTATCTTTTTGGGCTAGAGATGCAACTAAAAGAGATGCTTGCAAAGTTGCCTGATACTGAAAGAACTTAGAATACTCTTCCTCGAAAATAATGTTATTCTTCTCCTCAACAAGAGTAAAGGAGGAAGAAGGGCTACAACATTGGCAAACCAAGAAGGTCGGCAGTAAGATCCCAACATGTCTCGCGTGTATGATTAAGTATAAGCCGCAATTAGAGCATCGACGAGGTGGACTTTTACCTCGACCACTACAACCACCACAAGAATTACCAATGTGCCACCTCGAGAACCACCACTTTTTCTACCATAACTGTAACCACTGGACTAATCACCTTGGTGTTGTGTAATTAGTGTTGAATGATTAGAATTGTCCCGAGAAGAACCACCAGAACCCTAAGAACTATCTCGAGAAGTGGTGTGCAAGATTCTAAAATATACTTCGGCAAGAGTAAGAGCTAAGCTCCTATTAAAATTTGAGAACGAATAGACTCAAATTCAGGTCACAACCCTACCAAAAATCTCATCACAACCTATTAGGGTTGTATAGTAGAAACCATGACTTTGGTTTTAGTATTTAATTTTATTTATTAATAAAATTAATTTTTCTATTTTATGAGAATCTTAATGAACAGTTTATGCATTTCATTATTTTTTTAATGTTGTGCATGAATGCTTTTTATTTTACATAGTATTTAATTTGGTGTATAGAGTTCGGTTTACACACAGAAAACCAGATTAAAGGTTCTTGTGGAATATAAGTTTTTGGTTCACTGTTTAGATAGAATTGGATAAACTATCGGTACGACTATATCACAATGTTTTAGTAGATCTGTCTTGATTACGGGGAACGGTAATTGTTTCGACTCGTTGTACTAGTATACTTTGTGTGTTTTGAACATGATCAAGTTAAGATAATTAATTTTGTACTGACTATATAAATTAATTTACACCCCATAGTTATTATGAGTTTATGCTTTTAATCCCGAAATAATTATTATTCACATATATTTAATATTTGTTGTTTTGATTTATCAGATGATGCGATATTTTATGGGCCAATAATTTCGGTGAGTTGAATAGTGATATTAATTATATGATAGATATTAATTATTGAGAGAATCCACGTCCCGAAATATTGGGATTGATGATACCCCTTTAAAGAAACTTATAAGTTTTGACCGAGTCAAACCCTGTAAGTGGATCTTTTAATCCGGTGGTCAAATAAGTTAAGCGGAAGGTCTTAAGAAATTTTTTGAAGAAACCGATTAAATATAATTGCCAATAATTTAATTTAGTCGGTGGGTATCTGTAATCTTAACGTGGGGAGAATAAATAAGCATTTAATAACAGGAACTCGAATACTTCGATTTTGAGAATAAAACTGGGAGTGCAATTACAATTATTTAGTGCAATGAATTGTAATTTATGTTTTTATGAAATTATTTCTGGGTTGAGGGTGGAGTTTCACAATTACATTAGGAGTTCACGTTTTATTTAATCTACAAGTCCTTGCTGTAACCTATTTATATGATGTTATAAAATCTAATCGCTAGTTAATCATTACTAGTTCTAGGGTTTTTACGTCTTGTGAATCCAAAAAACAGGTGACTAGACAGGTTTTAAAGATCACGATAGATTAAAGCGTACACTTTATTCGTGTTCTAGCATTCGGGAATACAACAAAAGGCTTGTGTTGGAGATTTGAATAGAAGTCAAAAACTGTGGTGGATTGTTGACAAAAAGCTGTTGCAGCAATCGAAATCATCCAACCAGATTTCGAAAAGTATAATCATAAAACTAACTTTGGGAGTATTACCGGGTTTTATATTTGATTGTTCAATATCAAATGCTTTAATCTGGAACTAGTTTTGGAGTTTGCTTGTCCAATTATTTTTTGACTAAAATCATAGACATAATCTTAGAATCTTAGCAGTTTGCCCCAACACAACCATCTATTCTCGTTGATGTTATATTTTACGAATATAATTTGTGATGGAAAAACTACATTTAACTCTTCATGAAGCCTCTCGAGGGCCGCAAAATAATTTGTAATAGACTTATCATTTTGTTGCAACTGAAAGTAATCAACTGAAACATCCTACATACGCCAGGATATTTCCTTGCAAAGTGTCAAGAATCAAGACGAGTACACATATCGGCAATATGTGATTCCATAGAATTCTCCTTGCAAAGTGTCAAAAATCAAGACGAGTACACATATCGGCAATATGTGACTCCATAGAATTTCTATAATTGTGTAACAATTTGAGCATTCTCTTGCTCCCATTTAGGCTTCCTCTTGTCATCGGATGAACCAGACGTAGTCAAGTGATTTTGTTTATCACAATTAAGGCAACTTTTACAATTTTGGACCAATGCAAATAATTAACCTCGTTCAAATTGCGAGTAGTGAGTTGTGGCATTGTAAATGGAGGAATATATGATGATTTTGAATCCATAACCTCAACAATCAAACATGAAACAAAGTTCTTTCACAAAGGAGCAAAAGACCACGACCCACAAAGAGGAACATGGATTATAAGACTGGGAGTTGTTCATGTCAAATATGTTCATGACTAGGATTAATAGATTTGGTTGTTCATAGGTGATCTATTCATACTGGTTTGTGGACGATGGCAGCGACTTTTGTTGGCGATGGCGATGGCAACGACTGTGGTGGATGGTGATGGCAGTGATAGTGTGGTTGGTGATGATGGTTTGCGATGATGGGTCGCGAGTAGGGTTGAGGATTGGGCGCGATGATGGTTCACGATAATGATTCACAATGATTGGTTGGAATTGTTGATGACAACGCCGACGATTGGTGTCGGCCATGATGGCATCGACTGTGGTCAGCGATCTGGGTTGATGAAGGGTCGCGATGATGGTTTGCGATGATGATTCGTGATGTGGATGACGGCGGCGGCAATTGTGGTCGGCAATGATGGCAGCGACTGTGGTGGGCGATGTGTGCGTTGCTAGGGTTAGGGTTTTTTTGGTCTTTTTTTTTTAGAAATCTTTACTCTAATACCATCTTAATGTATCAGATTGAATGAATGAGAGAACTTAATCCAAAAAGTTAGCTTCCTCTAACTATTTATATAAAACGATATTGTAATATTGACATAAATGACCCTCAACATCATTTATGTGTTTTTTTGTTTTATTGTGTAGGTACTAATTATTCTTAAGTTTGATGGTGGACTTCAATGTTCTAACCTTTCTTTCTGTTAGGGTTTTCGTCTATGTGCTGGTTACTTGTTCTATATATTTATTAGTTGATGCTATTGTGGCTCTTTCCTATATTTCTTTCAAGTTGTTCCTCCATTTTCTCGCTCAATGTAGAGACCTCCTTTGGGTTGTTTGCCAGCTTATTTGTTCTTTGTATAATCATTATAATATTCTTAGATTCTGATCCATAATTGAAGTTTCTCTGCTCTGCAGTTGCATTTATCCCTTTTTCTCAAGTGTGTATTCTTTTGACTAGATTCTAATGGTAGGCCAGAACCTTCTCTCTCTCTCTCTTACACACACACACACACACACACACACACACACTCACTCAGGAGAGTTAATAGTGAAAAAAGGGTGGTGCATGGATTCAAATTATTAATGAATTGAATTGACATGTTGAATCGATGGGGTGAATAAGAGTTTTGTAAAACTTTGTTTCCTTGCATCCTTGAGGTGGCAGTCAATCATCTACTTTTGAGATCCATGTTGACCAATCGATCTCCCTGTCTTGCCTGTTCGCTAAGCTGTACCCTTCTATTACCGAAAGCCCTTATAAGGAAGAACTATCTTGTGTGCATTGTGTTTTATTGTTCCTCGTCTTGCACAAGTTAGAAAATATGTTATTTTCCTAGATTTGTTCTCTTGATGGAGTAATTGTTTTATTGTGCGTTGGGAGGCTTTAGTTTATTGAAAGATGCTTCATCTGTGAAGAATCAATCAAAGATCTATAAACAGAGTTTTGCCAATTATGGTACCCGAAGTAGCATGGACACGACATTGACACGCCGATGGGCCAATTTTCAAAAATGCACGACACGTCTGAAACACGTTAAAAATTTATATCTTTATATATTTTTCATATGACAAATATGTAAATAACTTTTTCCGTGATAATTGAAGCTATGCAATATATCACTAATAAAATTACAAATTCCTATATTTCATCTTATAAACGGTCCAAAGCCTAATGATTCAATCTACAGTTTTAATTTGTACCATCACGTTGGTAAAAGTTGCTAAAGTGAGAACTGAATGAAGGTGTAGTTATATAATTTTTGGTTTTAATTTCAGGCGTATGGTTCAAGTGGTATTGAGATGCTTGTAGAACAAGTTAGGTGTTCAAACATTGTTGTGTTACATGGGAGATAAGATGCGATGACATCCTTGTCAGCCAATTCCTACTCCTCTTGTTGTTTAATTAACACCCGTGTTAACTTAATTGTTACAAGTACGATTTTTTCGTCCTTTTATTTTTTGGATTGTTTTCTTTTTTATTTGTTCTTTCTTTTTCTGTATTTTTGGGACCGAGGGGGGTGGGGGTTTCTTATATTTTTGATGTCTACTATTCCAGACTTTATTAACATGGGTTGATCCATGGTCTGTGATATTGCTTTATATCATGACAATTGGTCTTCTATGTGATTTTCTTGCTGCTTTTTTGAAAACTCCAGGTTACTGTTAAAGAAAGTCTGTGGCAGTCTTTGGAGGAGGACATGATCCCATCATTATCTACCATCAGGAATAATTGGTTGGAATCACAACCAAGACTTGTATCAAAAAAGTATAAAGAGTCAAATGTTTGTGTGGCAGGAGGTATGAAAGTCTGTGTTGGTACTTCAATTGGTTGCATGGATAGATGGTGTGATTTTTCACATTTTTATCTGATGAGCCTTCTCCTATAACAACTGTGCAAATGAATTTTCTTTCGGAGGGCATTTGGGTGGGTGGCTGGGTCGGTTAAGTCCTCTTCCTGCTAGGTGTTTAACTTATTCCTAATTTACTTACCTCAGAAATGTGCTCAGAATAAGGAACAGTTTTTTATGCTTATCTATTAATTACATCAGGTATAGCTGCAAAACGAACCAAGTTACTCTAGTGGGATCATATGAAGGGGTTGTTATTTTTTTAGATCTAACCAATTTGATGAATTGCTTCACTTGACTATCTACGGTTCTATTGTCTGTGCTCAGGTTAGAAGTTTTATACCAATGTATTGCCATGCTATTAAATATTTTAATTTAAGTTCTTTTCTTTATGAGAGGTTAAATAGAATAACCTGATTGGACCCTTCCTTAGTAGAAGTATAGTAGAAGTAGTTCTTTCTTGTAAAGAATCCATTTCAGTAATAAGGGTGGGTTAATAACCTACAACAGAAGATATTCTACCCAATAAGGCTGATACTTTGGATTAGATGAAATGTTTTTATTTCAGGAACAAGCATAACGAAATTGATCACTTTTATCTTAAAAACAGGAATGAGCAAACCTCTCTAATTCAGATCATTCAACAAAATGTCTATTTTAGACATAGAAATCTAAAAAAATATTTAAAATAATTGCGTTCAATAGGATTTGAACTATACAAAAGGTTTAGAAGACCTTTGTCCTATCTATTAGACAATGGACGCTTTTCATTCATTCTGATTTTGATCGCATTTTTACTTTACCGCCTCTTGTTTTGTTTAGAGAAAAGAAGAATCAGATTGTATTGAGAGATTTGTTAGGAATTGTATATTTAATTCGATGATGCAGGAATTCTTAATCTATATATATTATATGGTGGGCATTGGAGAGAAAGAGAGTGACAAAATGGTACACTAATGTGACAAGAGATATGTATGATGGAGCTGCCCGATAATTAGATTAGTTGCAGGAGAAACAAATGAATTCCTTATTATAGTAGGATTATACTAATAATTGGTTTTGAATCCTTATCTCTCTGTCTTAGTTATGGGTGAACTGACTAGACATATTCAAGATGATGTTCCATGGCGTATGTTGTTTGTTGATGAAATTGTCTTAGTGAATGAGACTAAGAGTAGAATTAACACTAAGTTAGAAATGTGGAGAGAAGTTTTGGAGTCAAAAGAGTTTCGAGTAAAAATGAATAAAACTGAATCTATAGAATATAATTTTAGCAGTAATAAGAGTATTAATAATGAAGAAGTAAAAATTCAAAATCAAGTGATACCTAAGAGTGAATATTTTTGTTATCTTAGTTCGATTATTAATAAAGATGGAGATATTACAAATAATGTAATCCATAGAATCAAAGTTGGTTGGCTTAAGTGGAGGGATGCTGTCGGCATTCTACGTGATTGACGAATACGTATAAGATTAAAAGGAAAATCTTCTAGGACAGCACGTACAAGATTAAAAAGACTTTATGTAGCCATCCCTAATTGATTGGGACAAATGCTTAGTTTGGTTTGGTTTGAATTGGTTTGGTTACATATTTTGAAGCTCCTGAATTTTTTGAGCGTGGCTCAAACTTGGCTCAATAAGCTTATGCTATGTGGAAACACCAAGTGGCTCAAGATCAGCTCAACAAATAAACAGACCAAGCTTGAAAAGCGCACTAGTTGGCTCATTTACAACCGTTACCTCAGTACAGTTGTTGCTTTTGGTAAATGAGTGAGTATTATAGATGAAATATCAAGAATAATCCTATATACATGAAGAGCTATAAGCAACAGTCATTAAACTAGAAAGCATAAATCTGAGAGAACTAATGATGTTCAGGAATCACAAAGGAATAGACAAGTTACGCAACAAAGAGAGATTAAGAGTTGAGGCTTTAACAGATTTAAAGTTGGGAAGCTTTAGTTCTGAGTCTCCTGACATTGTGACTGTTCTGTTCTAGCAGCAAGCTTTGAGATCTATGAAGGGCATGGAAAGTGTCTCCTGTCAAATGTAGTAAAAGATGGCTGCCCAGGCAAAATTCCTTACCATATTAGGAAATTTATTTCCACTGAAACTACAGTACCCGCCAACCTATTTAATTCAAAGTGCAAGGATGAGGAGGTTTGGAGACTTTGCACATACACCACATGCTGTGCCATAAAGATCTGGAATAAAGGCCATCCAAAAACAAGTACTGCTGGTGCTCATTTTCCTGATCGCAGGGTAAGCAAGTAGCAGACTAAACAGTCCCCGAGTTTGTCCCTAGTTCTAAACCGCCCTTTTATAGAAATCCAGAAAAGGAAACTGTGTCATGGGAATTTTTTTAAGAAGCCGAGTAAGATTGTGCCGGATAACAATCGGTTTATGAGGTCTCAATGCTTACCATGTGGCAGCAGCAGCGTACTTATGGAATGGAGTTATAATACATTCATCATGATCAGGCATATCAGGATTGGAGGAAAAAGAGGGTGATGACTGATGAATAACAAGTTCTCTCTACTCTCTAGTGAAAGGAAGAAGACATAAATCTCTGAATCCTAGTGAACTCATGTGGTTCCGACGTGCCCAGAGGCCAGAGGCGAATCCGTTCACGGTCTGTAGGACCTACACCATTCGAAGGTTGGTGGCCCGCCCTGCCTAGAAGGCCGATGCCAGCAGCCATTATGAATAATCACAGAGACTATTTCGAAGAGAGAGTACCATTGCCATAGATAACTCTGGGGCCATACACTTCAATCAAGGGACCATGAGGATGCCAGTAATTGAACCAGAAGAAGTTGCTGGATACATCCCCTGTGCAATGCTTAACAAAGGATCTGACAAGATTTCTTAGCTTGAGTTCTCTCCAAGTCCAATAACAATTGGAATTGCAGTTGGAGCTTGCATAGTTGAGAAAGATTGTTCTTTGATAACATGTTTATATAGCTCCATTTCACCTACGATGAATTTTGCCTAGAACAAAGGGCCCATAGGTGTCTAAGCATAGAGGCCTTATTCCAGTCTTCAGTTCTCCTGATGCCCAAACCTCCTTCCTTTTCAGGGAAGCCAATGTTTTGTCACTTCACAGCTCCACAATCCCGCTTCCTTTTTATCTAAAAAAAGCTTCGCAAACTGCACTCTCAGTCCCTTTCTTATGACATGGCCCTTACCATTCTTCCTTCAATGGAACCAGGCCGAATCAGATCCTTGACCAAATCCGAAGCTTACCAGTGTTGGAGATATGCTTACTGTTTCAACTTTTAATTTGGCAGTAATTTTATTTATGAGATCAGAGCAATCAGCAGCAGAGAGCGTCGTAGATATCAATGGAACACCAAGGTATTAAACATGCAGAGAGTTTAACTGAAATCCCAGAATACTTCATAGACCAGTCTAATTTGCTCTTGAACAGAAGCAATATAAACTCTACTTTTACTTCTATTATATTGCAGTTCTGAATATTTATGAGAATTCAAAAGAGTATGATGAACTGTCTGAAAAGATTGGGAATCTAGGCTGCAGACAATATGGATATCATCTTCAAAGCATTATGGGTGATCTTAGGATCCTGACACTTGGGATAAAAAGAAGATTCAATGTTAATATGCTTGCCAAAAGAGTTTGGAAATGAACTTCATTACGTGGATTCAAGAGGTAAGGGAATAAAAGATTCCCTTGCCTATGATCCATGGCTCCATGAAATTTTCGTCTTAGGTCTTGTTTGGTAAATTTGGCTTAGCCTTTTGTTGGCTAAAAATGAAAAAAAGATAGAAAGAAAGATCGTTTGCTTTGATCCAAAAGGAAAAAAACCAACTTTTAGCTTTTTTAGGCTTTTAGGCTTTTTGGTAAAAAAGTAGATGTAAAAATATGTAGAAAAAGCCAGAAAAAGCCTAATTAAGCCAAACCAATTGGCTTTTTTGGGCTTTTAAGCCAAAAAGCCACTAAAAAAAGCTAAAAACCCATAAAAGCCACTAAAAAAAGCTAGCCCAAACACAAGCTTATTGTAATTTTAAAAGAAAAAACTAAAAATCCTTGTCAAACCAGCATCTTTTAAGAACCACTATAAAATCAAAGTTACCAAATGGCCCACCGTATTTACTTTTAGCTATTTGGTTAAAAAGCAACAAAGCCACAGCTTTAGGTTACCACTCAAGCCATAAGACACCATTCATGGAGACTGAGAATTTAGGGGAGAGAATACAAGCTGTTATCCATTATCTGAATTTCTGAGACAACTGAAAAACTAGAAGATTTCAAGTATAAGGTCCCAAAAAACATAGTTGACAGCTTTCATGATGTCTATCTTCATAGCACGTCCAGGGAGGAAGCTAGCCTTGAATTGCATTTTATTCCTAATAAGCTCTTGCCCTTGCTCTTGCATTAGCAATATTTGATCAGATGTAGACCTTCTAGACATAAAAGCAGTTTGATAAGAGTTAACCCTTACGTGGATAGCATTTTTAAGCCTGCTTGTGATAATTCTGGAGGTGATTTTATAGGTTGTACTGCAGCAACATTTTGCTCTATAGTCAGTCATGTTATTCGGGTTGGGAATCTTGTTAACAAGGTTCATTCCTGTGGCATTGATCTCACTAGTAACTGGCCGGATGCATAAAAAGACTGAATAGCACCAGTGACATCAGAGCTAGCGACATGCCATTTTTTTCTTTCTCTGCTTGGTTTAGCCAAGCTTCTGTTCTTTTATTTTTTTTAATAGTTCCTGTTATGAAGCTCAGGATCATCCTTCTGAGCATACAAAGGAAATTAGCTTGCTTGGGTATGTTTTACAGCAGAACAGTTAGAACCTTGTGCTTACTTTGAGTTTGGATAATATATTGGCCAAAGTTGATTTTAATAGCTATGGGTGTAGGGTTCATACCCACACCCACGACCAGGGTTCAAATCCTGGTGTCCCCTTGGGTCCTTCCCGCTAAAGAAAGAAGATTTTTACACCTGTGAATTGAGTGCCATGACTGAACGACGGGAAAGAATACGAAATTTAATTCAAATCTGGAAGTAAGGCTTAGGAAGAATGTACTTCCATAGGTTACTAGCAATGAATAATGCTTTTATTTATACCAAATGTTGATTCTACAGCTAATTTGAAGAATGATATGCTAGTTTGTCTGCCTGATGCATGTGATCCTATAAGTTTTCCGCTGCAGACATCATCTTTCTGGCAGTACATGGATGAATTTTGATTATCAGCCTATGCAGCGGAGAATAAACTCAGTTTTTTGTTCCTTTTTCAACGAAGAACGTCCTGTGAAAATGAGAAAGAATGGAAATGCAGGCCATATGTCTGTGTTGATCTATATACAGTTTCCTTAATGTTTTGTGCTTCATCCTTTTGCAGAAGCAATTAAAGTAGGAATTGGATTCAGGAATCCACTTCAAATCCCTATTTCGGTCTCTGGTTTGTCGCTAATATGTGAGCATTCTGTCAGATCTGATGAAATTGAAGCTGGTAAGTTACTATTGGTGCCAGTTTACCTATCAATTTACAGTCATTCTTTCCTTTCTTCATTTTTCCACTTTTGTTGTACTGTTTTGAGATTTTTCTTAGCCGACTATGGTAATTGCTATTTCCATGGTCCAGATGCAAATAGCTTAACTACTGAGGATCAGAATGATGATCAAATCAGAAAGTTAGCCACCAGGGGGTATATGCATAAATGTTTACACTTTATTTTTCAATTGAAATATCTTTTGTACATGGTAAACATACCTTCACTACATTTCCATGATGCTTACAATTGCTAAAGATGGTGCTCACTTGATAACTGCAGGGAATGCAAATCAGAAATGTCGTCATTCATGGTATCTGAGGCTAACATTTCATTAGAAGGAGGTGAAACACTGTTGGTGAGTTTTGCATGGATGACTTTCTTTAATCTTTATTTAATTACTATTTTTTGAACATTATGAATGGACTGCTGAATGCATAATCATATGTTTCCGACTCAGTCTATGCTGGTTAAACGGATGTCGCTACTGAAAAATCACAACAGAGCAACGAGTATGTTAATTGCGCATGCATCTCTAGTGTAGCCACGTGTTGTCTGTGGCAGTTGCTTGTTGGTAATGGGATTCCCAAGTCCAAAATAAAACGTTTAAGCCAAGAGAATAATGAATAAATATATTTTCCCAAAAAATTACAACAGACCAACTAGTATACTAATTGTGCATCTTTCTCGTGTGCTTAGGTGTTGTTTATGACTGTTGGTTGTAATGGGCTTCACAATTCCTATTGTAAAATTTTAAAGGCAATGGCATAATGAATCCATATGATAAATCTATTGCACCTATATGGATGCCGATACTTGTCATAAAACTATTTTTTTTTATCAGCAATAGCAGAAAAATATATTAATAAATAGAAGTTTACAATCAGAGGGGGGACAAGAAGTCCACCAAAATAACAAAAAGCCAAAAGAAAAGCAAAACACAACCAATTACAATAAGTCATATACCGTCCTCAAATCTCTAGAAATCAATGACGATGGGATACCCTTGAATGGAGGAAAAACCAATACCCAAAACGACGTCAAATAACACAATCTATCCCATAATGAATTGAAATCATCAACCGTATCCTTAAGATTCCTAGCATTTTGTTCCAAGCAAATTACCCAAAGAATTGTGAAAAGAACACAATTTCACAAAACTTTCGTCTTCTTGTTTGATCTGAAGTCTGTACAATCAATTAGATTTTATATAGAACATGGATTTGATTCCTATGAGAAGGTGGAGGACCGTCTATGCTGCAAACACACGTTTTGGATATAGTAAAACAGCTAGAGAATTGCTGTTTCGTTTGATGAGGTCAGCCCAAGTTTAACTGATTTGAGGAATTGGGAAAATTGAAGCGCCTAGTCTTTGTCATTACTTGAGCGATTCTAGCAAAGAAGAAAAGTGAGTAGAGTGGTTGTTGGTTTGGTTGAAGACGTGAAGGGCAAGAACTCGCATTTGCCAGTTGGACTCAAAAATCATTGATTTCAGATTTCATTGAAGAATTCAAGTGAAACTTCTTAAATCAGAGTAAGGATCGTGCGCCTAATCCTCATAAGCTTCCGATTTGATTGCGGAAGTTCTTTATTCTTTATTTGGGATCGTGCTTTAGCTTACATGGCCCCGAGCGAATGATTTGAAGTTGTAATGTACAAGATAAGGGGTTAGTTCCTAATAGGACTCATGATTACTAGGTGTTTTATCAAGGATTTCTTGATGCTAGAGCCTTAAACCATGATCTGTCTTATTTATCCAATCAATAAATGCAATAGTCGAGTACCACCTATGCTCAAAGAGAAGGGATTGGACTCCGGTTGGCAAGGCAGGATGAGAAGCCTTCTGCTTGATCTTCTTTTGCTCGAATCCTTGGAAAATATGCTATTTCCTTAGATCCTTTTGGAATGATGGCATTTCTGATCTCATCTGTCTTCTGATAGAAATTCTCATATTTTCTTCTTGATTCTCTGTCTTTTGTTTGTTTTTCTTGTTGTAGGGTCGGCCATTAGGGACATTTATAGATTCATTCATGGGGTCCTTTATTTAGAGTTCAGCAAAACTGTAGAGAAATCGAGCTACTCGTACTCGATTTCTTCTTGCTCCGTAGTCCTGCGTTGTTAGCAACCCAGTCTCGCTCTTCTTTTGCTAGCATCTCTCTCATAGATTGGGTTAGAGTCGATGGCTTCTTATCTTAAGAGTTTATTCTTTTATTGAGTCGCCTTCTTTATTTGACTAGATCACTTCCCGCCGCCGGCATAGTTTGTAATTGCTTTCTTCTTTAGTAAAAAGAACACAATTTCACAAAACTTTTGCCTTCTTGTTTGATCCAAAGTTTGTATAATCAATTAAATTTTGTATAGAACATGGATACATAATCAAATAGATTTTATGTTCTCTATAGTTAATTAGCAGCAAAATGTTTCAAAAGAACAAGAAAGTTGGATGGTGACAGGTCTGATTTTGGTTCGTAGCCACTCTAGCTGGATGGATATGGTTTGCTTGTAAGTGGGGTCCGGAAGGTATGAGGTTAGTCAAGCCATCGGGATCTGGGATGGGGTGGATTGGGTTTTGGCCATCCAGCCTAGCCTGCCTTGTTTATTGTATTTTGGATTAGGACCAAAATTGGTTGAAGAACTATATGTAGACCATGGAACTAATACATGGTGGAACCATATTCAAGAGATGCATGAGACGTGAAAATCAATGTTTAATAGGTGTAAACACTCTGGAACCCTTTGTTTCGTCTTTGAGACATGGGTTTTTAAGCGTTAAAGACATTGAGAAATCTAACTTGATATCTCAGTATTGTTTGCAAAATGAAGTTCAATATAGCAACATCATACAAAGTCAACAACATGGTGAGAATGGGGAGTTGCTTCCTTCCCACATTGATCACAAGTGAAATGTGAACTAAAGGCTGCCCACATTTATCTAACTTGTTCTTTCCTGTATCAGAAAGGAATTGGAGAGGATTGGAGTGCCAGAATCAGAAAAGCAACTTGGTGGCATTCGTACTTGCCATCAAACTCATTGACAATTGTTTGATGGCATTCACCCTTTATATGCAAGAAAGATTCTGACAGTCAAAATATGTTCTATAGTATACTTCATTAACATGCACCTTTGTCAATAACACATTTTCTTGTTTTTTCCTAAATAGTATACCCTGCCACTTGTTCATGATGTACATTCCCTGCAGAAAGGAGACATGGCTTTGGTGTAGATGATGCTGTAGATTTTGTTAGTGCGTCATCCGTTCTAAATATTTGGCCTGACTGGTCAAATTGATTGCTGGAAGGCTTTCTAATCTGTCAATTGAAACCAACATCTCTTGCATTGCTTAAATTTTTTAGAGTATAGATGCTTACTTAATAAACCCCGCTGTATAACAAAGAACCACACCGGACCTTCACAGCATCATCAAACTCGCAGACATCGCGGAACTACACTGACGGACTGATGCAGTGAGGGAAAGAGAGAAAAGGCAAGTCCTGCGACTGAGAAAGGGCCTACAGGGTCTGTTAGAGTCTGACAGTGGTCGTCGGTGGCGAAGGAAGACCTTGCAGTGGTTGTCGGTGGTGATGTTCCCCCCATGAGGGACTGACAGGGGTCGAAAGTACCCTAGGAAAGTTCGACGAGGGTCGTCGTCACTTCTGGAGGGGTTGATGAGAGGGAGCGATGTGCCTAGAAGACGATGTTCCTCCCTTGAGGGACTGACGGGGCTTGAAAAGACCATAGGAAGGTCCGACGAGGGTCGTCGTCACCCCTGGAGGGGTTGACGAGAGAGAGCGATGCGCCTGGAAGAGCGGACGAGGGTGGTGCACGCCTTTGGGAAGGCCGACGATGGTTGGCGTGGGATCTTGGAAGGCCGAAGAGGGTCGGCAACGACTGTCGGAGGGCTGACGGAGGTCAGTGAGGGTTTGGTGGTCGGCAGCTAGGGTTAGGGTTTCTGGTTGGCGGCTGGTTCTGGTGAAAGCTAGGGTTAGGGTTTCTGGTTGGCGGCTGGTTCTGGTGAAAGCTAGGGTTTTGTGATGGCTAGGGTTTTATGGCTGTGATACCATGTTAGAAAAGAGAGAATACGGGAAAGCGTGTGTTCTCGTTGTGAGACATACACACGTATTTATTAAGTAATGAAAGACTACAGCAAACTATTGTGGGCATCCGCACAAGATATTATTAATACTTAGTATATACTAACAAAAAGATAGTGAAATATTTGAGCCAAGACCATTTGATTCTATAATTCAACCAAGGTTAATGAATTGGATAATTCTAGAAATTCCAAAACAATGGTTAATTTCAGATTTAATAGGTGAAGGACCGTCTAGAGTTAATTCAGAAATTCTGGAAATGCAAGTTTGAGGAAAGAAAATTGTATTTTAATAATAAAATAAAACCACCAAAAAATATTTGGCAAAAAGATTTTCGTAATCAATCAGAATGGGAAAAAGTTTCTCGAGGATCTACTCGTGAAAACTCCATTGTAACAAAAAATGTTCAAATTCCTATAATACCAGGAACCACTTATAGGAATGAAAAGAATAAAGAAGTAATACAATCAGCCCAAATTTATTATTTTCAAACAAAAAATGATGAAATTATTATTTTTCCTCATCAAGGAAAGAAAATATATACTTATGTTATGGGAACATTTAATTTTGCAGGTTATAAGCCTTACAGCTTAAGTGTTCTTATTGATACAGAAGCTACAATAAGTTCTTGTAAATGGAATGCCATTCCAAAAGAAAAATAGAATTTAATAAAGCATCTCATTTTGGTTAGTGGAATTGATGGCAATCACACATCAATTCAATTTAAAGCAAAGAATATACCCATTTGGCTAGGTAATAGCAAATTCATCATTTCAAAAATACTTTGCTTTCCATATATGCATGGAGATTTCCTCTTAGGAAAAAAATTTATTTATCAATATCTTCCTATGCATATATATGAAAAAGGATTTTCTTTAAGCATAAAACAATGTTTTAATACAAATTCCTTTATTAGAACAACACAAATATATTTGTGACAAAAACTTTTCACCAGTACCTAAAGGAGAAATGAATCCTATTATCAAATTAATTGATAAATCTCACTGGTAGAATTTTAGTGAAGATCCCTTAAAGCTATGGTCTTGAAGTCTTCGGTACTGTAGTTTAAAATTAAGAGATCCTACTGTCATAATTAGAGTAAAACCAATGGTTTATACTAGATAAGATATAGAAGAATTTGATATTCAAATTCAAGAGCTTCTTGATAAGAAAATAATTAAAGAAACAAACAGTCCTCATTCAAGTCCAGCTTTTATGGTAAGAAACCATGCTGAGATAAAAAGAGGAAAAGCTCGTATTGTAATCAACTATAAACGGCTTAATGAGCATTGACTGCTTTTAGTACTCCTCGAGAGCATTACCATTGAAATGTTATGCCTTTTAGTCTCAATATTGCCTCTCAAGTTTATCAACGATGGATGGGCACAATCTTTAAAAACCTTAAAGATTTTTGCGTTGTCTACATTGATGATATATTAATTTTCTCCAAAACCCAGGAAGGTGTTAATTACATAGTATTAAGTTTAATGAAGACGCGTTAACCCTACTAGGGTACGCAACTGTTAATTTATAGAATAACGAAACCATATAATAAGATATGGTGTGCCCAACCACACTAGATAATAATAATAATAATTATAATAAAGTTAACACTCCCCTCAAGCTGGTGCATATATATCTAACATGCCCAGTTTGTTACATATGTATCGAACCCGAGGACCTGGAACAGACTTAGTAAAGATATCTGCCAACTGCTCTCCAGTACGAA
>JAOTRH010000010.1:5175018-5187421 GCA_034768845.1 Heliamphora exappendiculata | reverse complement strand
TTACATAGTATTAAGCTTAATGAAGACGCGTTAACCCTAATAGGGTACGCAACTGTTTATTTATAGAATAACGAAACCACACAATAAGATATGGTGTGTTCAACCACACCAGATAATAATAATAATAATTATAATAAAGCTAACAGAAAGAACACAAATACCATTTAAAATTAATATGTGAAAAATTCCAAAAATATGGAATAATTCACTCCTAAAAGGATTTGAGATAGAAAAAGAGTCTATTGAATGTTTGGGAATTATTTTTGTTCAAAAATGTCTAAAACTTCAAGAACATATTCTTTCTAAAGTAAGAGAATTTTTCAATATTCTTGAAAATAAAATTCAATTACAAAGTTTACTGGGAATTCTTAATTATGGAAGAAATTTCATTAAAGATCTTTCAAAAATAGAAATCCCTTGGTTAGTTAAACTAAGGAAAGATGTAATTTTGGAATGGACAAAAAATGATGAAACTTGCTCAAACAAATTAAAGTCAATATTCAAAATTTGCCTGATGTTTATTTACCTAAAACAAGGGATAAATTAATGTTAGAAACTAATGCTTCTGACACATGCTGGGGATGCGTTCTCAAAGCAATCCCTTCATCCTTATGGAAAGAAGAAGAAATTCCTAAAGAAATAAATGGAACAAGAACCAGAAAAACTCTTATTCCAAAAACTCTTCAAAAGGAAGAATTAATTTGTGGATATAATTCTGGAACATTTAAACCAAATCAACAGAAATATATTATTTTTGAAAAAGAATTATTAACTATTAAATTAGCAATAAAAAGATTTCGAATTTTCTTAGCACCGGAAGATTTTATCATTCGCACTGATAATAAAGTTGTAAAAGATTTTTTAGTTAATAAAAAATCAATTGATTAAGGACGACGTCTTAGTTGGTATGATAAAATTGCTGAATATACTTTTGAAGTAGAACATCTGAAAGGTACTAACAATTTTCTTATAGATTTTCTTAGCAGGAATCACTTCAAAAAATTAGTAAACTAAACAAATTACTAATTTATTACAGCAAACATCTCTAAAAAAGAGAATAGACAAAGGTAAACAACCTCAGCAAGGAGAATGAGTGACAATTGCTAAAAAAGCAGAGAAGCCTAAAGAAGAAAAAGCTTATGTCATATTTGTTGGATTCCAGCGAGGAATTTACATGTCATGGCCAGAATGCCATCAACATATTAACAGATATCTCGGAGCTTGCCACAGATCTTATGATAGCTTAGCCAAAGCTAAAAAATCATTTTATAGCACTCCACCACTTAAGCCTCGTGAAATTCCTTCATCTAAACCAGATGAATTGGAAATAAATTTTTTTTTATAATTCTGGAATCCTTAGGAATATTTATAATGAACTAAATGGTGTTTGGAAAAATCACATTGCATAAAACAAAGTGAAATTCCGACAGCATATGGGAAAACTAGCAACTTATCTAGTTGAGCAAACAACCAAGTTAGATAAACTCCAACAACTTTGATTTAATATTATGAAAAAAATTGATTGGAATACAGAATTTTGATATGAAAAAATAAACAATTTTCTTCAATTATCGGATATCATAGCCAATGATTTCCCAGACTCCATGTTTGAAAGAGTTAAAAGGATTTGTCTTTATGAAATAGCCAGATCTATTTTACCCACTGAAAGTTTTCACAAAATACATAATTTAGTTGAAGATCACAGTGGAAGAATTAAGCAAATTCTTTTACACTCTCATTTCAAAATTAATACCCGAGATAATATTCCAAAATTTACCCTTCTCATAAATCGCGAGGAATGGTTTGAAGAAGACATTACTTGGGGATTAACTAATCAAGCTATTTTCCAAATTTTAGAACCAATAAGTTGGATTTCTTTCCCAGTCATGATCAAAGCGATGCTCTCATACGTAGTAAAAAACTACATATGGGGAAAATATTTTACATTTTGGATCTCTAGTACCGTGGCTTGGCGTGAGAGTATTTTTATTAGCCATATCAAATCTAGTATTTAAAAGCAACTGAAGATTGGGAATTCTCAGACAGGGATCCTTATGAAGTCTCAGACAGAGATAATAAATAAGTAATTGAAAAAATGGCAACAACTCAGTATTGGATAGAAAGTCTTATACTGATCTCCCAATCAGCTGGAAGTATCTATGGATCAATCCCCTCTCCATTTATGGTAACAGATGGTAGAAGACTGTTCGTTACAAATATTCCAATCATATATAAAAGATCTTCCGAGCATATTCAAGAAGTTGAATCTTTGCTACTCAAATTGAAAAAGCGTAATGATTTAGATCTTCCATTGAATTTATCAACGATAGCGGATGATGTTGAAGGTTTTCGTAATTAGGAGTTTAGCCAAAATCTTGGTTCTCCACCCTCAGAAGATGGTGTTGAGTATATCAATTCTATAAACAGAATGGAATTCTGAAGAGTTCGAGAGCATTTCCAACGATAGCAGACAACCTAGCAAAAGGCAGAGACAAGAGAATCAATAACTTCAGACAAAAGATATTCTTGATAAGAAATAAAGAAAATTTGACATCGTCAATCAGAAACACCTTTTCATCATAAGCGTGCTAGAAAAGACGAATATTAGCACAGTAATCTTCAGAAGCGTGCTAGACAACCAGAATATGTGCACAGTGATCCGACGTCATTATATTCGGATGCCAAATTTTGTATTTCAAATCCTAGGCTGGAAGTTTGTATAAATAGAGGCATAGCTGGGTGTTGTAGGCATTGTAAATTCTCTGTAAATTCTCTTGTAATACTTTTCCTCCTCTTTGATCCTTTCCGCATTTCTCTTGTACAACCTCTCTTTTCATACAGCTAGGGCTGCTTAAGGTCACTTTTCCAATGGGCATTACCTGGACTTTCTAGGACTCAAAGTTCATAGAAACTTGCACCTCCTACTGTGCTGTTAAGTAGAAACCACTTCAAGTAGATTAGGGTGAGCAAAGATAAAGTGTTCCCTGCAATTCATCTGAACTAGTAGCTCTTTGAGCTATTTGGATGCAGAGAAAAAGATAGAATTGGTATGAATCTCTCTCTACTCTGATTTAGCTATACGCAAGACAATAAATTTGGAGGATAGCTTTCTTCTTTTCTTTCATTCTTTTTCTTTTGCTTTTTGTTTCCTCGTTTTCTTTTTTGGGGAAGGGGAGCGAGACGTTGAGGGAAGGGTGCTGACGAATTTCTGGAAAACCCACCCTATGTGTTTTGGTTCTAATCTTCCCCATAGTAATTTTTACAATGATGTACTTGGTGTGTATGAGATTTGCACCCCGGTTATTGGCATCCTTTTGATACCCTTCTTATAAAGGAATGTTTCCAATGATGTCTAGAGTACTTGAGTTATGACAACCACACACGTCTCACATTGATATTTGCAGTGACTTCTAACTCACTGCTGGTGGGTGGAAGAACTATTTATCATTGTCCGATAACTAGAAATGAGATCAAGGTTGAGAAATAATATTTATTATCCATCCTTCTAGACTCGTTTATATGGCCATGTTTGATATTTTCAAATTGCATTTGGGTTATATTGCTGAAATTGCTTTATTTGTTTATATGTTTTCGTGCTTGATGGCGTGAATTGTGAATATCTATTGATTTAAGATTAACTCTTTCATAGGTCTGAGGCTTCATGGTTTTAATTTTGATAGCCTTGAGCTTTTACACTTGTGTGCAGGACAAATTGATTGGGTTACAAGTTAACTTTTTGATTCTTCCATTGAAAAGATCAAGCAAAACATTATCCTAATTTCAAATATTTAAACTTAATCCTCATTAAAAGACTCATAGATAAGTTAGTTTATTTTCAACTGTAAGGTGATTAGTAACTCATTCTTTTTGTGTGGTGTAGATGGTTTTGTAGTAACGTGAAAACAATGGCTTGTTAGAAAGATTATCTGAATTAAAGTGGAGTACTTGCTTGATACAATAGATTTAGTAATCGTATTTACCATGCCTTGTTAAGTGTTCTATTGACTTCGTGATTTACCAACTGATCCATCACTTAAATCTTTTGCAAATATTTTTACTTTATGCTACTGGAACCCTTCTCATGTTCTAGAGAAATATTGTCCATGGGGTATTAATAATCCTTGGGAATTTCATAAATTATGCTTTTCTTTTTTGTTTTTTCAGGCACAATTATCTGTTACTCCCAGACTCGAAGGCGCACTGAAAATAGTTGGTGTGAGGTGGAAATTGTCAGGTTCAGTAGCTGGTTTTTGTAACTTCGATTCTGACTTTGTAAAGAAGAAAGCTACAAAGAAAAGAAGGAAACCTAAGCAGCCAATGACCGATAGCTTGGAGTTTGTGGTGATTAAGGTGCATGTTTACCTTTTCTGCATTTAGCACTTCTGTCATACACAAGCTGGAACTTTGTTGTAATGTCTTTCCTTTTCGTTATTATGTTCTCTATTTACCTTAGTCTCCTCCTGTTCAGGCTCTTCCCAAACTTGAGGGATTCATTCGTCACCTGCCTAAAGCAGTTTATGCCGGAGATTTACTGCGTCTTGATTTGGTGTTGAGGAACCCATCAGAAATTTCAGTGAAGGTACTGCTTAACTGTTTCAATCAATATGTCAAGGTTTAAATAGCCACAAACATGTAGTGTATGGTTGTGCCCTCCATCTTTGTGGCGGTGTGGTGGAGTAGAGGCTCCGGAGAGAATTAGAGGCCTTTGATAGTATACCCTGTGCATATTTATGGGCTGCTTTGTGGTCACGTATGACCTGTTATTCCACCCTGGCCAGCCAAGAAAAGTTACTGGGTCATCTGGCAGAATGAGGATGTTTTGTATTAAAGTGGAGACTATCACATATCGGTGGGTTACTAAAATATTAGTTAATATATAATGAATCATCAATTCACTATTAAATAACACGTGTTTAAGTATATAGACCAAGTTGGTAGGTCCCTTCGCACAAGTTACTGGGCTAGCAAGCGCTGGGTGACGCGGGTTGTAAATAAGGGTAGCTACAATCCCAGCCTAACACTTATATTGACCCTGCCACCCCTCTTTGACGTTAGTACCTCATTTATGTGCATTATATGAGAAAATGTTGTCACTTTGTGTGGACATACACTGAGATTGTAATCAGTTAAATTATATTATTTTTTCTAAAGTTTACTAGTCATGATATCTTTGGCAGAATATGAAGATGAAGATTAGTCATCCAAGATTTCTTATAATAGGGAACCAGGAAGTTATGGATCTGGAATTTCCTGCTTGCCTACAAAAGAAGAAAAATTCTACACGAAGTGATGCACAGGCCAAAACCAATTATACATCAGACACAGTGTTTCTGTTTCCAGAGGTCAGTAAATAACATCTTATCTAGAGGGCTGCATGTCGGCACTTTAACTCAAATATTGGACAAGTCTTGATCCTTTCCCCCCCCTCCCCTTCTCTCTCTCTCTCTCTCCCTCTCTCTCTCTCTCATTCTGCTTGTCAGGACACAGTAATTCATGGAGAAACTCCATTCGCTTGGCCTCTTTGGCTTCGGGCTGCTTCTCATGGAAACATTTCCTTGTACATTGCACTATATTATGAAATGGATAATACACCAACAGTGATGAAATATCGTACTTTGCGCATGCATTACAATTTGGAGGTATTCTTTTAGATGCAAAGATTAAGATTTGATTCCATTTTTGTTTTCTTTACATACTGAATGCCTGTAGAATACCTGTATTACCTGAATAAGTATCATTTCTTTCGTTAATATAACTGATTAGTTGGAGCTACGTCATTCCAATTGTTGAACAAAAAAATAACTACATAAAGGAATTACATTTATGCGAGCTGGTGTGCAAAACCGCACTTTCGCTGGCCCCTTACTATACAAGTGAGTGTAATGAGTAGATCTCCTTCCATAGTCTTCTGTCTTCTCTTCCTTCACTTCACTTACTTCGAGAAATCCGATCTCATTGGACCTAACCGAGCTGGGTGAGGGGAAAGAAGGGATGGGTGGTATCCAGCAACGGCGACTGGGAGGTCTCGTAGAGTTGTTCCTTCAACCTAGAGAGGGCTCGTACCCAGCAGCCATGTATGTTTGGTTTAATTAGATCAGGTCTTCAGAACAATTAAGTTTTCACTGGTGTTTGGTTGATTTGCTTGAGTGGCTTTTAATTACTTCTCCTAAGTGTTTGTTGCCATCTGCCTCTCTCTTTCTTCTGTTTATGTTGGATTGGAATTCAAATTTTATTTTAAACGAATTACCGATCAACTCAGTCTTAATAACTATCCGTGTAATTGGAACCTTTTACTCACCCAGTTAATTGTGTTTTATAGGTGTTGCCATCTTTGGATGTGTCATTTGAAATCAGCCCTTCTCCTTTAAGATTATGTGAGTTCCTTGTGCGGATGGATGTTATCAACAGGACAAGTTCAAAGAGTTTCCAGGTTCATCAATTATCATCTGTTGGAAATGAGTGGGAGATCTCGTTGCTTCAACCTATTGATGCCATTTTTCCTTCGGAACTCCTGTTGCCTGGTCAGGCACTGTCGTGTTTTTTCAGGCTCAAGGTTGGTGGTGTGAGAAACTTCGTCTTAACGTCTGTTGCTTTGTTAGGATGTTTCTAATCTTCGCCGTGGTACATTGCTACTAACATTTCTTTGTTTTCTTTCTTGTCTTGTACTAGCTATTCATCTGATGTAGCTTGTTGGTGTTGTTACTCATATATTCATTGATAAGTTTCTGTTTCGGGAATTTGGTCCAATGAACTGATGGTGCACTTAGGCGTCTTCCTAGTTTGCACCTGCACACACAAGACGCAAAATGGCACCAAATCTGTCAGTGCATACTTGTCCATTTGTCCATTTCTATGTTTGTTACGGTTATGGTATTAATCTTGAATCAATTTGCTATTTGATGTGTTTGTCCTATCATGCTTGTATGGATTCTCTTTTCTAAATTATTTAGTTCTTTTCCAACTTCACCATATTAGATTTTCTTCCCTTTTATCTTTATTTTGCTGATAAGTTTTTTTTGCTCAGAATGGCAGGGAATCTGTAAATATTAAAGATGAGGACTCTTCTGTTCCCCCTTTAGAGGGATCTGATGTGAGCTTGGGTCGTAGCAAGAATGAGCCATTGTTTGATATATACAGGTCACCTTTAGTTGATTTCCACCATTATGAAAGAGCTCACAAGGCAACGGCAAACCAGGTTGAGTATTTCTTGCAATGTCTTTAACGTGATAATTAAGCGCAGCATTTTTACTTGTTATCATCGTCATTTTGTCATGTACCCTATACCAGAAACCTCTTTGGTGGGTTGTCTGATTCTTGTTTGACTATATCATACTATAAAGAGAATAGGTTATTTACTCTGTTTATGTATAAATTCTTATTAAAAGCTACAGATTCTTAATATGTTTTTCTGATGGGCTGAAATATTACCTATTTGGACGAATGCTGTGAGGTGGGCAAGCAATGGCCTGTTGTCCCTGTTCAACCACTACAGTTTCTATTATTAGATGCTAAGCAATTAGTCTTGTTCAATCATATTCTTTTTCAATGACTATACCATTTCATGGACACATCTCCTTGGCTGGTGTCATGTGTCCAACACGTGTGTGTGTCCAACCCATGTTGGACATGCCACACGTTTGATATCCTCCACTGAAATGTGAGGGACACAACAAATATTTGATACGGACACACTTACAGACACAGAGGGGAACATCTGCATGGATTGGGCACATGTGCGACACTTGTAATAGAAGAGGGTCCAAAAATATGGTTAATGAAAAGTTATGATATTTGAATAATAGTGGATAGTGTAATTAAATGGCGCTGTCCAAATTGTACTTCAATATTGACAGTTTTCTCTAACATCCTTGTAATCTTGTTTCTTACCGTATCCCTTTGCACCCATGTCGTATCTTTGAAAATGTACATGTCGCCACGTCCAGTTGTGACATAGCTGTCTGGTGCCATTCACCCTAGTAAGCTTATGATGCCAAGTTGCTGGCTTATTATTGAACTGATCTTGTGCGTGCTTGGATCAGGAAAATCTAAATACAATTCACTTCATTTTGATATCTGGGCAAAAGGGGAGTGAAGGTGACCCTGAGCCACAGAATTCCCTCTCTCTCTTCTCTCATCACGCATGTTATTGCAGGCAAGATTCATACATTTTAATGTCGTCATTACTTTAATAATTGGATTCTTCATAATCTGAATTCTCTGTTGATATTTCATTTGTTCTGGCTTTTGTATGATAGATATAACATGTGATATATATATATATATATAGACACACACACACGCACATATATCCTTGGTTCTTGTTTTCCTTATTTATTTAATTAATTTTTTATTTATTTAATTTCTGTTTGCAGTATTGCAAGCAGAAGCCCAGTATGGTGGCTAGTGGAAGGGCCCCGGACCATACACCATAACTTCTCTACCTCTTTCTGTGAGGTAAAGCTAAGGATGACCATCCACAACTCCTCAAGTGATGTTGCATCAATTCAGATTGATACATCCGAATCTGCCTCCAGTGGCAGTACAACTTCAGTTCCTTCTGGAAATGAAGCAGGGTGGCACGATATATCTCTGCTGAACGACATTAAAGTCGCGCCCGATGTCCTAGGAACCCGCACCGGGAAGTTACTTTCTCAGGAGTCTGTTTTCCCATTCATTTGGTCAGGTGTGAGTTCTACTAGAATCGAACTTGAGTCGATGTCCACGACCGAAATTCCTCTCCACATATGTGTCTTTTCTTCCGGGACATATGATCTGTCGAGTTATGTCTTACATTGGAATCTTTTGTCTGCGAACGATCAAGTAAATCAAGGGGCCGGAACAAGACAGACTTCGGGGACAAGCCAAGGGCATCCGTATTATCTCACAGTCCTCCAATCATCTTGACCCTTTAACTGGTACGGTTTGCCTTCTTTCTACAATTCAAAATGAGGTCTCGTCTGTAATAATTTTTTGTACCGTTCTTTTGTAAATTATGTTCTTATCATAAATTTGATATGAAGTAGGAATTATGGAAAAGGGGAAACCAAAAAGAAAAAGAAAAAAGAAAAAACCAAGGAAGAGGTGGAAAGCGTAGTTGAAATATTTTTTGTTGTTTACACAATAAGATTGATGAAAATTAGTTGAATGAGTTACCTCTTTGGTGAACGGATATTCATTTTAAGGAAGGGTAGATGGTTTGTGTTTGTTAATTCGAGTTTGTAGGCAATTATTGGTGGCTGCCGTCATATTGATAAGTAATTCTATTTTGTATTTTAGGCAATGTTGACCTTTTATGCCTTTTTTTGTTGTGGCTGGAAATCCCTTTTGTATCTTTTGGTTCAACTTGATAAAGCTAAATTTAATAATAGACTAAATTTGAAAATGCTTTTCAGCGAGAAACCCGTATATACATCATCAAGCAACATTAAGCCCATAAACTAATATTTTAACATGCAAAGTCTAACAAATTTAAAGATTTTGGGTTCTTCCGAAAATACCTTTAATCACGTTTTGCATGTTAACTTGCACAATATGAATCATAACGGTACTATTCATTACATCTCATTTCTCATTCGAAGCAAAAATTGCACTCAACTTATTTGCAATTCAAAAAAGCAAAATTTTATTCGTCATAAGCTTGGATTTCTACTCAAATATGAAATTGACTTAATCAAGTTGCATCGTTAAGGTTCGATTTTGTATTTAATTTTTAGTTTATGTATTTTATTCTTGTTCACTTTTAAAATGAGAACGATTTTATCAGTTATTTGTTCATTTTTTCAACAAGAACGAATTTATATGTGATTTGTTTTTCATTTTATCATAAATTTTCATTTATTGAACTGCTCAACTCGTATTTAACTAAAAACGCAATAATAGTGAATCATTTTTACACGTTTTTCAGTATCGATATATCAATTTTTTACATTTTTACAATGAAAACAATTTATCTGTAATTTTTATTCTATTTCATTATAAGTTTTTATCAATTCAAGTAATAAACACGAATTTAATTAAAAACGTGATGATAATCACGTATTCTTCACTATATCTAACCTACTAAAATGATTTATTGTTTGAAATAGAAAGATAAACACGTATTTCGTGTTGTGACTGAACAGATAAGCACATATAAATTTAGTTGTCTTGTTTAAACAATGTGAGAAGTTATGCAAATGAACAGAAAAATTTATGTCTTGTTTGAAAAACATGAAAAGTTATGCAAATAAATAGATAAATTTATCTGTGCATTTGAAAGTACATTTAAAGTGCACATATAAAATTATCTGGATCGTTAACAGAATGTAAAAGGTACACAGATAAATTTATCAATACGATTGAGAGAAAGTTAAAATGGTACACATAAATTTATCTGTCTTGTTTGAACAACGTGAGAAGTTAACTAAATGAAAAGATAAAATGTCTTTATCTCGTTTGAAAAATGTAAGAAGTTATGTAACTAAATAGATAAATTTATTTGTGTATTTAAAAGTACGTTTAAAGTGTACAGATAAAGTTATCTGTATCGTTAAAGAATATAAAGATGTCAACAGATAAATTTACCTGTACAATTTGAAGAACGTTAAAATAGCACAGATACATTTGTCTTCTTGGAACAACGTGATAAGTTATATGAATAAACAGATGAATTTATTTGTCTTATTTGGACAACGTGAGAAGTTATGCAAATGAAAAGATAATTGTATATGTCTTATTTGAAAAATGTGAGAAGTTATGTAAATGAACAGATAAATGTATCTGTGCATTTGAAAGCACGTTTAAAGTGAACACATAAAATTATCTGTATCGTTAAAGAATATAAAGATGTCCACAGATAAATTTACTTGTACGATTTGAAGAACGTTAAAATGACACAGATAAATTTACCCGTCTTGTTAGAATAACGTGAGAAATTACGTAAATAAACAGATAAATATATCTGTCTTGTTTGAAAAACGTGAGAAGTTATGTAAATGAACAGATAAATTTATTTGTGCATTTGAAAGCACATTTAAAGTGCAGGGATAAAGTTATCTGTATCGTTAACAGAATGTAAAAGGTTCACAGATAAATTTATCTGTACGATTTCAAGAACGTTAACATGGCACAAATAAATATATCTGTCTTGTTAGAACAACGCGAGAAGTTAAGTAAATAAACAGATAAATGTATTTGTCTTGGTTGAATAACGTGAGAAGTTATATAAATGAACAGATAAATTTATCTGTGCATTTGAAAGCACATTTAAAGTGCACAGATAAAGTTATCTGTTTCGTTAACAGAATGTAAAAGGTTCACAGATAAATTTACTTGTACGATTTGAATAACGTTAAAATGGCATAGATATATTTATGTCTTTTTGGAACAACGCGAAAAATTATGTAAATAAACAGATAAATGTATCTGTTTTGTTTAAATAACGTGAGAAGTTATTTAAATGAACAGATAGATTTATTTGTGCATTTGAAAGCACATTTAAAGTACACAAATAAAAATATTTGTATCATTAACAGAATGTAAAAGGCTCACTGAAAAACTTACCTATATGATTTGAAGAATATTAACATGGTACGGATAAATATATCTGTTTTGTTGGAACAACGTGAGAAATTAAGTAAATAAATAGATAAATATATAACTGTGATGTACTGAAACTCGGAGACATCTAGAGTGACAAATAGCTGATAATGGTGCAGAAAAGTAATAAGCGATTAATACCCATAAATGCAGAAAAGTAGAAGTACCATAAAATTAAGGTTACAGACCAAAAATAAAGTGTATATAGCAAAAAACATTTTAAAAAGGTAATACTAAATCTGATCAGCTCAAAAAGAATCAGATGCAACAGACTGGTAGAGTATCGGCTCATGGGAGCCATGGTTCCACCTTTTCTGGCACCGAGTAATCGGCGGGAACTTTCGCGTCCTCAAAACCTGACATAAAATACCGTGAGCTAAAACCTAGAAGGAACAATGTAATTATACAAAAATTTCTCCAAGTATAGGTCAACACATAGCAGGTAAGAGGACAGAATAAACATGACAGTGAGCAATGGTGAGAGTGATGCAACCAATTTAAATTTTCTAATTCAATTTAAACTTAAGTTTTTCTAGATTCTCCTCGCCCGGGAAAAACCATCATAAACCCCATGATCCCAATCACGCTGATCAAGTCTACCGACCGACATAGAGCGTTCTTTCAGCCGTGGAATGATTACGTAGCGGATTAAGTGTCCAGCTGGGTCATCACTGACGGCAAGGTGTCAGCGACGGTCTGGCCCTCGGATCTGCAGTCAAGATCCAGCGCGGGATCGCAAAATCTAACTCCGATTATTACGCCACCCGAACCGCGTTCACCAAAATACAAATATTACAACAATGTGCATTTAGCACTTGGGGAAAAA
>JAOTRH010000010.1:5163550-5174918 GCA_034768845.1 Heliamphora exappendiculata | reverse complement strand
TATATCATAAAATGTATTAATAGGATTAATAAATAATATTTTTTAGACTTTATCAATATAATTTTTTAAAGTTGAGATATAATGGCATATATAATAAATAATCATATAAATTTGAAAGTCCAATCAAGGTTAGTGGTAATCGCCTAATAAATAATTTTAACATACTGTCATCCTAAGTTTGTTGCCTCCTTTTCAAATTTCTATATGCAAACAATAATGATGTCATTTGCTAAAACAAATTTAATTTAATTAAGGATAACTATGATGATGTCATTTGTTAAAACAAATCTAATTTAATTAAGAATAAGTTACATCAAATTCTTCCAATATTTAGATCAAATACAGTTAATTAATTGGATAAATTACACTGGTACCATTTGCTAGACCCTCACCAATTTGCTGGTTCTATTGGGAATTACTATATTATTGAGAAGTCTAGTCTTTTGGGGGAAATTATATTTGTTAGGTTTGTTTGGTAATTTGCTTTAAAGTTATTTTTCAAAGATTTAATGCAAATTAAAAAAAAAAATAAATGAAATTAAAGGAGATTTTAAGGAGACAAATGAATTTTTGATAGTTGATTTTTTTTATAAAAAAAAATTTAAAAATCAACTTTAAATTACTAGATAAATGAGGCCTTAGGGTCCACTTTGAAGAAAAGAAAATATGATTTCTTTTTTAATATTTTGATCATAATATTATATATTTTTTGGATGAATTAAAAAAGTAAAAATTTTTAATTAAAATTTTTAAAAAATTCAGAAGTTTTATATTACTTATTTTTATTTATTAATTAATTCTTTTTATCTTTCAATTATTTTTATTGAGATAGTTTGAAAAAATAATTTTTTAATAAAAAAACTAATCAAAAATCACACAAATGAGCGTTGAAGCTGAGAAAAAGTAGGCTATCGTGCCTACAAACAGGAAAATTATTAGGTACTCTGCAGCACTATATAGAGGTTGTATTTTTAATAAATAATTAATTATAATTTATATATGTGTGTTATTTTTTGTCTTTTAAGCAAATAATAAATGTGCTTTTTTATATTTCTATTATAAAACTTATCATCATCATATTAGGTGAGAGCACGCATAAACTTAGTGTCTGTTTAGAATATCTTTTAAACTTGAATTTTAAAATGTTTAACTTATTTTAAAAAAAAAATAAAAAAGTAAAAAAATAAAAATGTTTGGAATAATTTAAAAAAATAAATGTTAAATTTTTTTTTTAATTTTTTAATTATCTTGAAAATTGTGCAAATTTATTATTCCAAACGAGTTACCTTAACCGTTGAGGTTTCTTTTAAAAAAATTTAATTTTTCTAATGATCCCAAATAGCGCCTAATCATATAATATTTTGAAAAAATTTATTGTTACTGTAGAAAGTGATAGCACTTTTCTTAATAAAATAATAATAAAATAAAATAAATAAAAATACCACCTAAACTTATAATATAATATTTTAAATTTTTTTTATCTTCGCTGTATTAAGTAGAAGACTTGAGAGATGATACTCCGGTAGCATTGGGTAACCCGGCAACAAAAGAATCGAGAGGCAATCGAAAGAACCAAAACACTTTCGCCTCCTCCATCTCCTAGCTCACTGGAAGCTCGACCATGGCGACAATACGAATGATAGGCAAGTAAAACTAGGTTTCCCCACCACTAACTTTTCTGTTTTAGCTCTTGTATTAAGCACCATTCATGATTACCTACTCATCTATCCTTTTTTCCCCGGACCAGACATAGCCGTGAACTTCACAGGTCAGTCAATTCGACAAACACTTTCATACCCTAATTTCTTCCGATTTCGTTTATCAGAACTTGTTTTTTATTTGAATCGTTTACTTGTTAATTTTTATTTTCTTATTTTGCACAATGAAACACAAGTGCAGATAACATGTTCAAAGGTATCTACAATGGAAAACAGTGCCACATGCCGGATGTTCCAGCGGTTTTGAGTAGGGCTTGGAGTGCCGGTGTTGACCGAATAATCGTAAATCTTCTTTGATTGTCTCTTTTACAGCTTTAGCCCACAATCCATTACTTATCTAATCTTTAGGTTAATCCAGTGATTACTTAATATAATGTCGTCACCTCTCTACCTAAGCTTAAGTTTCTAAGTTTTTAGGTTGAATATAAAGTTTTTACGTAATGTTAAAAAATAATAGTAAAATATTAAACAACCCTTGAGTGACATATCTCAAAAAGTGGCTGCACTTGAGGGGGGAGGGTGGCTGATGTTAAGAGTATTTAATCCCACATTGGTTGGATATGGAATTAATGACCACTTAATATAATATTATTACATTTCTTCCTAATAGCTCAAGTTTTTAGGTTAGATACGAAATTTCTATGCTACATTCCTTTCTTGCAAAGTGTTTTGGTTTATGAGAAAATGCATAGATTTTGAATAACTGCTGAATAATTATTTCTTAGTGCAATAATGCTAACTGGCGGTGGGGGGAGTGGGAGCTGGTTGGGAAGTTTGTTTTCTTTGTATTGAAACAAAAAAGGCATATACACGAGTTAATTTTTTTTCATTTTCCTCTTTTTTCCCTCCTCCATAAATGATGTGAAACAATTTGGAATGTTTAATATTTGCTAAGTTAATTTTTTTGTTCATGTGGGAAAAATGGTATCATAGAGCACGATAATTCGGTCTAGGTTTATGCTGCAGGTCACTGGTGGGTCACTTGAGGAATCAAGGGAGGCTCTTGCCATTGCAGAAACAGATGGTTTGTGCAGACATGCTGTTTTTCCGAACTTGGTTCCCTATCTTTGGCCTCTGTATCAATGATTGGCTAACCATGGCAGTTTCTTATTCATGGCAGCAAGGCTTTTCTGTACCGTTGGTGTGCACCCAACACGATGCAAAGTGGGTTTTGTTACTTGAAGAAATATATTTGCTACCTGACAAATGTGTGTAAACAAAGGTGCATGTGTACATTCTTATAATTGTGGTGTTGTTTATTCAGGAATTTGATGAGAGTGGAGACCCAGAAAAGCATTTTCAGGAACTTCTGTCGGTGGCTAATGAGGGAGTAGAGAAAGGAAAGGTATGCATTTCACATCTGGATCCTTTTGTATTTGTTTGACTTTCAATTTACGTATTTTCTTTTTGATGGTTGAATTAACTAAAGATGTTTTGGGTGATGTCAGATGTGAATGTTTGCAAATCTAGGCTCTCTTTTGCTGCATTTATAGATTCGAATTATTTTGAAATATTATGGTTTCAATATTTCTAGGATTTTTATATATGCATTATGCGTGGAAGTTCTAGGTAGGATAATCCACTTTCACTCTGTTTATTGTTTACACTCTTTTTCAATATTTCTATGAATTATTTTTATGTGTCAGATATGACTCTTAACATAGTAGAATGACGTAAAAAGATTTATGTAGTCGACTCCAATTGATTGGGACAAAGGTTTAGTTTGGTTTGGTTACACTTTTGATTGGGACAAAGGCTTCGTATTCTTTTTTTATGTGGAAAGGGCCTGAGCAATCGCATTCACTGTGTTTATGGATAATCTTGGTGAATTAAATCCTATCACACATACATTATTTATGAAAACGAGTTTATAGCATCAACTGGCTTGGAAAGGTGATATTTATTTGGACAATGACTTATTTTATGTTTTTGAACACCGGCACATGAATGAATCCCAATGTTCATATTGCTAGGGAAGAATTAAATCGTGCTATCGTATGCTTTTCATTTTTGAGAGTTAAAAATTAGCAGTCTACGGTCTCTACGCGCATTATTTACAAATCCACTGAAGTGGATCTATAAATAGTGCTACTATGTAAAATGTGAAACAAATACATTTCATGGCTTCATTAAAACGTTTTTTTTTTTTTTGGTTTTTGTTAATGCTGTATTCTAATATTTTATGCAAGGTTGTTGCAATTGGTGAATGTGGATTGGATTACGACAGGCTTCACTTTTGCCCATCTGATATTCAAAAAATGTAATTGCTTGCGGAACATTTTTCTTTTCTTTTCTTTGTTTTGGGTATGCCTTTGTTGAAAAATTCTATTAGGCGCATTTCTTGATTTCCTTTACTTTTTATTTCCCAGTTATTTCTTTCATTTAATTGATCTTGCATTTCAAATTTTTTTTTCCATTTTGTTAAACTAGGTATTTTGAGAAGCAGTTTGAATTAGCATATCTCACAAAGCTGCCAATGTTTCTGCATATGCGAGCAGCAGCTGAAGATTTCCGTGACATTCTTGAGCGTAACAAAGACAGGTGAGATTTATGACCAATGATCAAGTAGTAAGTCCAGTTGCTAACAATTTAAAATCTTGTATTCATTGAACATCACTTTAATATACGGATGCATGCCATGTGACTGACTCTTGATATAGAGTTCTTCTGGCCGTTTGGTTTTTCTTCACTAGAACTTTGAGCTTGTATTTCACTCCAAGGAAAATCATTCTACACCAAAAATTCATAAGAGAGAGTAGACTTGTTAACATTTGGAAGTGATTTGCATTTCTACATGAAAGTTTTACTCAATGTAATATCCTCAAGCTCTTTTTATTACTATTACTTTTTTTTGGGGGGGTGGGGGAGCAATTTTTTTAAAAAAAAAATCCTGTTGCTGGAGAAAGCACTATTACTTTTTTCTGGGGTGGGGTGGGAGCAATTTAAAAAAAAAAAAATCCTGTTGCCAGATAAAGCAATCCAAATTGCAGAAGCGAATCTTATATGTTGATGTCTTGGCAGAAATCTTCTGACATACACAATTAGGAATGGATTTTTCTTCATGATTGGACACAATGGGAGCCGTAAACACTACTGGTGAAATCAGCATATTGGAAACCGATACGGATCAATTCAAGTGATCAGTCACATAATCCCATGTAGAGAAAGATGGTACAAAATACAAAGTTAGCAAATCAAGTTAGTAAGAGCGTAAAACAGAAATTGTATTAGTTGAAAGAAAATGAGTTCAGTTTGAGGTTCTACAATTCTTTGCTGAAATCTGCTTTGGGCTATAAATTACAATAGTAAAAAATAGCAATGTTTCGCGGTGTTAACAGAAGAGCACCGATGCACAAAATAGTATACTGTTTATAATGAACCATGTTCTATTACTCCTTTCCCCCTATTGCTGTTTTCCTTGTGGTGAATTAATATGTGAAGGCAAGCTCAACAATGACTCTTAGATTTTATTATGCAGTTGTTTTGCCTGATGAATTTATGCCATGTGATCCACATTCTATCTGACAGGTTCAGTGCTGGGACTGTTCATTCATTCAATGGTAGTGCTGAAGATTGTGACAGGCTTCTCTCATTCAGTAACCTTTTCATAGGTGAAGCCACCCCTGTTCATCATAAGTCTGATTTTGAGCTCTTCCCAGTTACAGTCTTGTACGTTTATACTAATCTTTTCTTTTCTTTTTTCTTTTTCCATTATGATTTTGTAATAAATAGGTGTGAATGGTTGCTCTCTGAAGACTGCTGAAAACCTTGAAGTTGTGAAGGGCATTCCTATTGAGAGAATGATGATTGAGACGGATTCTCCATATTGTGAAATCAAGAATACTCATGCTGGGGTTAATTTTGTTAAATCTTTGTGGCCTTCTAAGAAGAAAGAAAAGTATGACCAAGAATGCATTGTTAAAGGTCGCAATGAACCTTGTTTAGTTCGGTAAGTGAGAATCTTTTGATGTAGCCGTACATTTAAGTTTTCTTGCTTTTCTCATATTCTCCCATATCTGTCTGTAAATGTTGGTTGAGCTCTCACAGTGGTCAAATGCTAATGGGTTCCACAAATATGGATATGTCATTTTGGCAGCCGGAGAGAAAGTGGACATGTGAGCATGCGGTACAGGGGTTAGGAAATAGCACCTTTTTATGTTTAGTAGATTTTTTGTACCCTTTGGAGTTGTTGGGTCCTGTTGAAATTAGAAGCCACACCATGACTGGCAAGTTATTTGTCTGGTTTTATTGAAGTTAAATGCCATATTGTTGCAAACTTGAATGAAGTCTCTGAAAACAAGTCAAGCTGGAATGGGAGAGAGTTATTAAGTTGGAGAATGGAGATATTCAAGCAATTCTCTTTTGGGGCAATATGAGTTGGAAGACAGCATCCTGAACTTCCTTGAGGTTAAAGATTTACCCCTCTTTCATGTGACTCATAAGCCCTGCTTAATGTTAGAGATGTTGCTGGATCAAATCCATGAGGCATTAGTAATTTGTGTAATGGTGCACTCTGCCTTATGGGTCTTGTTATTTTTTCTTAAGAGGGGTTACTGATTGTACTTGTGAAAACTGAAATGCTTGTCCAGTGGAACTTTGGTAATGCAGTCCTATATTTCAAAACATGTACCTATGACAACTCTATTTAAGTACTTTTTCCAATAAGTGTCAGATTTCACAAAATCCTTCAGACATGCCTTCACAATAGATGGACAAAAACTATAATACAAACATATGGAAAAAATGAAATCTGCAGAGATATCCTTGAGACATGCCACTTAATGAAACTTAATTCAGCCATGTTAAAAAACAATTCAGAACTTCATACCTGTATGGAAGTTTGGAGGCCAAGCCAAGTGACACCCAGCATGAGGGGGTAAACAAAGGAACAACAGCAACTGTAATAGATACAGATGGTGGAGAATAGCAATAGCATTAACTGCAGTGCAAAGGTAAGAAAAATTAACAAGAAGAAGTAAGAACTTGCAGAAGAGTCAAGAAACAGAGAATATAAATGGAAAAAAACTACAAAGAATAGAGGAAATAAAGAAGTGACAGGAATGAAGATGATAGCACAGGAAGGGAGATCCTGAGCAAGTAGAAGGTGCCGAAAATAGAAGAAGCTGGAAAAGAAATGAGGATGAAGAAAGTGGGAGAAGGAGAAGATTCAGCAAGGAATGAAGTTACAGAGAGGCAGGAATGAAGCAGAGAAGAGGCTGAGAAATACCTGAGAGATGCAGTAGCAGTAGCAGTAGCAGAAAATTCGGATGCGAAGAGACAGCACAGAGCATCCAAAATCCAGGGCCAAAGACAAGGATAAGAGGAGAAGGGGAAAGAAAGAACCAGGAGCCAATTTTCTAAATCCATCAATAGGCCCCCAAAAATCAGAGAGAAGTTGTGCTTCTATGAGGAATACAAGGCAAACTCTAATTCCCTTAGTAGTGTCACAATTTTATTGGCTGTCTCTAGAAACTAAAAGATCATGTACCTAGGTTGTGCCAATTAAATATGTGGACAAGCCATACATCTAGGTCAAAATAAACCATGAAATCTAGTGTAAACGAAAATAAAATAAAACAAAAATAACTAATAAATTGTAAAAGAAGCAAATCCTAAACTACATCATCGGTCTCTTGGAGCCTGCAAGAATATATTGATTTTTGAGGTCTGAGCTGCCTTGTTAGTGACAGATTGATAACTAGATGCTTATAACACTGGGCTTGATTTCCTATCAATTCATACCATCCAAGGCAGAATCATTTTATAGATGCTTTTCAATTTCCATTTGGTTGGTTTTAAGCCCAAGGGATCACGGCCGGCTGTTACTGACCATGTGAATGGTTGAATTAATGACTTTGCTTGTGTACTAAATCATAAAAGAATCAGAAACAGATGCAGTGGGTGGCTGGAAGAGGATTATATTTGGTGTGGTTTAGCTAGTCTGATTTGATTGTTGAGACATTTCTATAATTTTGTGCAATTTCCCATGCCTCCTTTTATCCCATAGATCCACCACTTTTATCACAAATCCCAATTTATACTCATTATTCCAGCAGTAAGTTCACCTTTTTTTTTCCTTCTCATCTTAACAGGATTGTATCCCAATTCCCTGGTTGCTTGATGCAACGAATCACAACCAAAGAATTCTTAGGATTTATATTTGTAACATGTAGTTATGAAATTTACTTTGGCTGTTAACCTACTACAACCTCCTCCTTTATCTCGGCTTGGGACTGGATGTATGGAACACTACGACATGGGTAGAGTTATCTTCTTTGTTTCCCTATTGAGAAACACTAGCATTTTTTTTCTTTTAATTCTAGACCTTATCCTGGACTGCTAGTGAACTGATGTTTGATTGTAGGAGTGTTTTTTCTTTTATTTCCTCTCATTTGCTACCAAGGATTAACCTATATCAACTGTTAATACTAATTGTTAGATTGCCTCTTGTTGCAAAAGTTTGTGCTGTTCAGAGATTTGTCTAACAATTTGTATCAAGCTAACACTTACCCTCACGTGCAACCTTATCTCGTTTGTGGAGAGAAACATACTTACTAGTTACTACAAGGTGCAACAACACAGCATAATAGTCTGGACGGTGATGGTGATAATGGGGGTGACAGGACTTGGGCCCAAAACCTGTAATTTTGTTAGATCACCAATTGTCCCAAAAGCTTAAGCTATTAGGAAATCTGTAAAAATGTATATCAAGCAAGAACTAAGAAAAAAAAAAACTGTCAACACATACAGATGTACAACCATTCTGAAGTAGATTCCTGGAAATGGCAGTGTCCTTTCTATATTCCTCCTTTATGGTTATGGAAAACATGCACTTGTTGGTTATTATTATTATTATTATTATTATTATTTTGGTAAATGTGATCTGTCAATGCTGCTTTTCTGTAAATACAGAAACTGCACTTGCATTTCTGTTATTTTATGAATCTTGTTAAAATGTGAGCAACTCACGGTGAAGAGGGTTATGTGGTCATATTTTCTGCTAGCCACTGTACTTGATGAGTTTGCTAATGGATTTCATCGTATATCCATAAACACAGGGTAACCGATATAGCAGGCCTTCAGATTAACAATTTGGAAATACCACACCTATGGAAGTATAGTTTCTTGGATCTGTTGCATTGTGAAGCTTGTTTTTCGGAAATGACTAAATTTAGGCAATTGTATATGACTAGTTAAGATGACCTTACTGTAGCCACAATCTTTGAATTCACTAGTTGTTCATTCTCATGATCTGATAATAATTAAAATGAAGAATTAACATTTAATGTTTTGCTTATGATTTTGATCTTAAGATTTCATCCCAACTTAATGTAAGGTAGTCAGGGTTAATAACTTGTCATTTCTGGGCTTTGATTGCTCTACTTCTAGTTTTTTTTTTGTTTTTACTTAAAAGATGACCATCATCTCCAGGCAAGTTCTTGAGGTGGTTGCTGGCTGTAAAGGTATTGCTGACATTGATCAACTGAGCAGGACCTTATATCACAACACCTGCGGGTACTTACATTGCATTTTCTCAAGTTCTTTTGTATTCATTTGACTATTTCAGCATTGTCTCAAGTTCTTTTGCATTCGTTGGAGGAAGCCCCATATTTTTAATCCTTTGTATATGCAATGTAATGCTTTTGACTTTTCATAAACCATTTTGCAAAAAAAGCAGATGCTACTTCAGCTTAATTAAAGAACCAAGGTCCAACTTGGACAATTGTTTTGTTTTGTTCTCTCTATTTTATGTGTACTCCGATACGGGTGGTGGGTGATGGTTCGTATCTAGGAATCAGACTCATCAAACATTTAATGCAAGGGCATGCAGACTCGGCAAAAAAGGATTGTATTTAATATATTTTAATGTCTTTCGCAAGAGAAAATGTTGTTTTCTGTAAGAGTGTCAAAACAGATATTTTCTCATTTAATGACAATAATGCAATAAAATATGCATATAATGACAATATTAAATATAATTATACAACCAGTGTCTTCATGGGAAATATCAGACACATTCACACACCTTTGCTCATGTGTCAGGTGTTTGATGTGAGTACTTGATTTATTCTGAAGTGTCCATGTATCACAGAGTCCCACACACTTTCCCTTCTCTCCACTGTGTTAATTCTTGTTTCTTGTCTTGATAATTGAAAACAGAAAGTTGATCATTCATCTCACTCAATTTTCTATATGGTATATAAATGTTCTCTCTCTCTCTCTCTCTCTCTCTCTCTCTCTATATATATATATATATATATATATATATATATATATAAAATCAAGTTTTTCAAGTTCTCTTGTGGCTATGATATATATATATATTATCAAGTTTACAGATTTGGCTAAACTAAAAAAATTGACTGTTTACAGATTTGGCTGCTCATGCGTGTTACAAAGTTTACTGCGTCATATTTGTTACTTTATTTGACCGAGATACCATTCTCATCTCTGAGAAATAAATAATAAACCATCAAGAACGTGAAAAGTATAATATATTAGTTTGAAAGGAAGTACTCAATTTCTCATTTATCTCAACCTACTGATTCATTGCATTGATGGTAGTCTCCTATTTCTTTCGTTATGGAGATTCAAGAGTTCTTCTAGTTGATAAATTATCATGCAGGGTATTCTTTCCTCACGACTTGGACTCTGCAGCCGATGCTCTTCTTTCTGGTGGTCTTGGTACCAAGTGAAAGCACTCATGTCACACCGGTGAGTAAATGAGTGGTGGTCTTGGTACCAAGTGAAAGCATTCATGTCACACCGGTGAGCACTTCTCATTTATGTGCTTATTTTTCATTTTCTCCTTTCTTTTGAGGAAGAAAAGAGTTTTAACAATTTTATTCTTCGAAAAGTGATCCATGGCATTGAATTTGAATTCTGTCTTCCGGGTGGAAATGTTACGAGAATTACATGTACTTTGTACCGCATTTTGCTTCTATTGGATTCGATAGTTCAGCGTGTTTTGGAAATCGAAGTTGTTGTGAGTAGTTTTTTTAGGTAAATGATTGTATAATTGGTTTGCCTATCTTGTAAGTGATATGATTCTTTGCACTTGGGCATTATTGTTTGCCTGGATGTATACCAGCTCTTCATTGCACTCCGGCATTATTGTTTGCCTGTTGTGCCTCATACGACGCCGTTTTAGGCAATAAATTAGTTCCTCTTTAAGGATTCTATACACTTTTACAACAAACACCTGCTATTTTTCTGTATTAAGGAAGCGCAGCCATTTTTGTTCTTCCCTATGTTTACACTTTACATGGCTTGCTTATCCTGTTTTTTTTTTTTTTTTTGACAATGAAAAAAGTTTTCACGTTTAGGAAAAAAAAGAAAAGAAAAGAAACTATTGTATTAAATGACAATACAGCACTCAATCAAATTGGTCGAACAATAATGCAGTCATCCTTTGGTCAATTTTTTTTAATCCTTCAGTGAAAGAAGTTCACTAAAAAGAATAAAAGAATAAACAAGCCATGTAAACGAACGAAAGTTTCCATCAACATTGGCCGCGCTACTAAGTACCAGAACAACCCTAGCTTAAGCTTATGTACAAAATTTTTCTTTTTTCATTTTTAGTTATTTTTTTATTGTATTAATTATTATTATTATTTATTTTTTGGGGGCAGGGCGCGAGCGGGGCAAAG
>JAOTRH010000010.1:5138673-5153541 GCA_034768845.1 Heliamphora exappendiculata | reverse complement strand
ATCATGATATCTCCTCTTTTAAGAAGGTATGATGCAATCTTATACATCCATTAAAAAAAGGTTCAGTGGTTTTGTATTTGGTTATCAGAATATATTATTGTTGCTGTTTTGGATAATTTACTATATATTAGTCCTTTATATTTTCAGTTGTTAACTTTTAAACTTTGAAATTCTAAATTTTGGATCTTGATGTATGAAATAAAATTTATATATATACATATATAATGTCATATATATGAATTTTATTATAATCTATACCTAAGTATAGGTATACAATTCATTTGCAAGAAATACAAGAGTACAACCACAGCTATCACGTACAATTGGTCATTATAAAAATAATAAAATGAAGTAAATTTTACTATTCGCGACTTGACAACTATGGTTATATCATTGTTATCTCTGACAATGTTATGCCTGCACGCAAGAAATGTAAAAAGAAAAAATTGTGCATCAAATCTATGGGACTTAAGGAATTATATAAATAAATAAATAAGAGGGAAACTCCTTTTTTACAGTTCCTTCTCTCTATCGTTTTAAGCTTGAATATCTCTTTTGGCCTTCTCAAGGATGAGCTTCTTAAGAAGAGGTTCATAACGGGAGCAACTCACAAAAGAGCCTTCTTAGAGCCTTTTTGTTCCTTTGCAAAGATTCATCATCGAAATCGATCGAATAGATTTATATTATAAGCCCCTGTTTGATGAGGCTCAAGTGTGTGAGGTCAATCCCCAGAAGGCTCCTGTTTAGCTTTTCCCTCTAGGGATTCATAGGATGAAGCCAAGTGAGTGTGTTAACATAGGTAATAGCTAGAAATGGTGGCAACAATTGAAAGAAAATATGCAGTACTTTACTTTCCATATAAATATAACTTGTTAAGAAGTCCAGTTACTATAACTAGTTTCAAACAATTATGAAACAGAACTCACACAATTGGCAGACAAACAAATTGGGAGGATTTGCATGATAGCATCTATGATATGAAGAGGAATCACAGAAGAGGAGATTAATAGAGTTTCCCCATTGAACGTGCTTCTTTATGGAATCCCATTATCAAGAGCAATTATGGGTTCAAACTAGTGAGTGGGCATTCCTGTGGTTAATAAGGGTTATTGTTAGTCCCCATGAAAATCTATTTATCATATCTTGTCTACATTTTCTTGTTTTTTATCCATCAAAGTGGGAAATGAGGAGTTCATTAGGTTTTGGAAAGGTTTTTGAGAGGGCTATATTTTTTTGAATGTTAAATTCCATCATCTATATCACTTAACCCGCTCCCATAATGTTTCCATTTCTTCTACGGCATTGTCTAATTTGGCTCCAATTTCTTGAAATTTTAACTTTTTTTGAAAATCTTAGCAATAGTGAAGCGGTTGAATCGGCTATTTTGATGGCAATCCTAGATGATTTCTCTTTTTTGAGGCCTAACATTCAAGATAGTAGGGTTTCATCACTTGACTCTTCGGGTCCTTTTTGCATAAGTAATTTTTTGACGAAATTATTGATGATCCAAAGATACTCTCCTTTCTTCCACACAAGAAGATCTGGAATACGATTGCTCATCTCAAAGTTAACGTGTTTACGTGGACATTGGCTTATAACAGTCTAACAACTTTTGACATTTTCCAAAAAGGAAGACCCAATTGCAATCTTTGTCCTCAATGGTGAATCATGTGTAGGAGGAATGAGTCGTCAGATCATTTGTTTTTATATTGCCCATTGGTCTCAATATTATGGAATTAGTTATTCCAATTGGCAAACATTTGTTGGGTGGCTTTGATTACCTTATCACAATTGATGTTGATCGATTTTTGATGTTTACATTGTAACTAGAAGGCTAAAGACACATGGGATTGCACCTTTCCTTCTATCCTTTGGGGCGGTTAGAATGCAATAATAGAATTTTCGAGGATAAGTTTGAGGATGTTGACTCCTTATGGGATCTAGTGTGTTATTACCATCTTTTTGGGCTTTGGTATCTTTCCCTTTTAGCGAATAACGATATTTTTTATCACTAAAGATTGAAGGGTTGTGTGCGATTCGTAGCCTTTCCAGTATTGTTTTATTCTTCTTTTTTTATTATTCTCCTGTATCTACTTCTTTGGTGGACTGCTGGTCCTCCAAATTTTGTACTTCTCGACTTTTCAATAATATTGTTCTGTTGTCAATAAAAAAAAAAAGAAAAGAAAACTAGAGAAGGTGAGGCAGAATTTTATAGGAAGTTATACCCGGAAGGGGAAGGGGTAGAGAGACATCTTAGGGTGAACTGCACAAACTTCACACCTAACACAGTAATAAAAATCGAGGGTGGCTGGAGTGGCCATTCATAGAGCATGAAGTCCGAGAAGCTTTGGACACTCTTAAATGTAGATATAAACGTTATGGACAATGTATTACCTTGGCCTACTCATTCTCTTAATTCCCTAAAAGAATATGGCAGGTATTAGGGAGGGAAGTCACAAACCTATAATAAGCTTGTTGGGCAGTATGTACAAGATTCTAACCCAGGTTCTGGTTTTAAGACTGAAGCGTTGGAGAAACTAGCATCAGAGATGCATAATAGGTAGCATTTTGGTGGTCAACGAGAACCTAGACTCGAGACTCGAGTAGTGGAGAGCCATGGAGCTCTTTGCAACCTAGATTGGCAAGGCATATGATCGTGTGAATCGGGAGTTGTTCTCTTTCCTTTTATGATTTGGAATAGGATAGGCTGTGGCTGGATGCATTAGCTATTCGATCTCCATGTTTGGATTCTTAACATTGGCAAATGGGATTTGTCTCCGCTTTGCACATCATGTAGAGGCATTTGGGGGAACCAGCAAACACTTTATGCTCTTCTGGACTGTTATTAGTGGTTTGGAGGTGAATGTTAATGTCATCCAGGCCACAAAACCCTGTATGCAAAGTTAGCATTGGCTGGTTGCAGATGAAACTACCATCTTCTATGGAGCAGAGATACCTTTTAGTTATGTTCGCATCCACTATTGCGTCAATGCAGTGTGAGGTTCAAAAGTATATTTCAACAATACAGAATGGTTACGTGCGAGGGTTTCCTTCTAAAAAGTCACTAGCTAATCTTGTCGGGTTGTGAAGTGGGATTCTTTCTCATATTGGACATCTTTTTTTTCACTCCTGTTTGAAAAGGTAAGGCACTTGTCAAGCTATCAAACTCAGTTTATGCCGGAATTTGATTCACTATCTCGATAGCAACAGCTAGGGAGGTTGGAGAAGCTACATAGGCATTTCCATGCGATGCGGCAGGAACTAGGTTGATTAGGACATGGCTTGTTGATCCGGGAAGGGCATTTAGGTTTCAAAAAGCTTATGGTATTCAACCAAGCCTTGTCAGGAAAGTGGTTTTAAAGTGATGACTAAAAATAGGAACAGTTACAGGGGTCAGATATGGTTGGGAATTGACTCTAGAAAGCTTGTTGGTTCACAGTGTTTATCGGTAAGAACTGTTACAGTATGTTGACTGTGTTGGTATTTTACGTGTGAAAACGCATCTTTTTAATAAGCTGTGACAAAATTAGGGATTTGGTCGAAAGGATAGTTAAGTTAGACTAAGTGCATGCGAATGAGTTGTTGCATGAAAACCAGCACAATCAATGCAGGAGGGGTTGGGGAGGGTTTCGACCAAATCGATGGAAATTCTTCAGCTGGCTATGGAAGAATTCAAACTAATGCAACGAAGATAAGAAGCCTCACAGATGCTGTCAGTTGCTCTTTTTTTTTTTCTTTTAATTATTGGAGTCAATTGCTCTATATGTGGCACCAAATCGAGACTTTACATGCTTTACAGGACTATGAGCTACCCACTCGAATATGGAGATATCCATTGCCACCACCTTTCTGGGCACAGTTCTTTTTACCCTAGGTGAAATGGATGGATACAAATCTACAAACCTCAGCATGGAGTATAACATGAAGAGAAGAATGGGATACTTGGTTTTGGGGAGCAATAACATCAGGGCGCCTCTTCGCATGTCCCTAATCATCTTACTGAAGTCATTATTAAGCAATTAGCAGCAGAGTTCATACCGGCTAGAGAAAATCTTCAACATGGGAAAGAAAGGGTCTACGATTTGGAAATACCGATGGGGCCATGATAGGAAATATTGGTACATCTGGAACTGGAGGTCTTATTTGAAGAATGGCACCGGTAGAAGGGTTCCTGCCACCATGAAGGAGAGACCTCAGTTATTGCAGCAGAACAGTTGGCAATATAGCTCAGCCAGCAGCTCACTTGGAACAAAGGCTATTGAAATGGTATGGTGGAGACTTATTCAACTGAAGCAGTTAACTTGATAAAGCAGCTGGGATTTGGTGAATCCAAACTACTATGAGTAAGTGCATTGTTGATTTTATGCATAGAGGGTGGCAGTGTGAGCTGAGATGGGTGTGGAGGGAAGCACACCTCCGTGCAGATTGCTTGGCAAAGGAAGCTGTAATCACCCCGTGTTCAGTCTAGTACTTGATGTTCCGTGAATCCGTGACGTGTTGTATGTTGATGTGATTTTTTCTTTTCTTCGGTTGTAGGCAATCCAATATACACCCCCACCCCCCCACCCCAAAAAAAAAAAAACCTTCCATGCAAGCACTACTCCGTTACCCCCACAAGCATATCTGCATGAATATGTTCCATTAGTTCCGCAAAACAAGATTTTGAAGTGCACAACCTTGGCCTAAATTGACCTTGGAGTTGTCATGTTGACCTATGAGTTGATAATCAGTGAAAACAGGTCATTTATACCAGGTCCTGATGGACTCTGATCAAAGCCTCGCAAAGAACGCTCAAGCAATCTTTGGGATACTCTGCATAAATGCAGAGAGCTCTGCCAGAAGCTCGCTTGAAGCCCACTTGAGCACGTTGCAGCCTGCAGAAAAAATTCACGATCCTACGAGCTGCACTCAAAGCCACTTGATCATGTTTACAGAATTCAATCCAATAAGGTTTCTGAGTCTGAAAAGTGTATAATGCACAGCTTAGGTCTTGTAAAAAAGCTCCATGAAACCAATGCTTCTCAATCATTGAAACTGTTTTTTAAGTTCTTCATCATCATGTGGAGAGATTCTTGATTGAATGTTTTAACTAAAACCCATGCCCATCTGAATTGTACACTTAATCTTGGCTGTTTGAGGTTGGGGTTGGGGTGGGGCGATGCCCAAGTTTGCACTGTATATATATTAAGTAAACATATGCTATCACAAGCCCTGCCCGTCCCATCATTGGGCCTAATCTCACCATTCCATGTTTGGCCCCAAAATAATCTTCAATGAATAGGACAGCCCAATTATTCGAAGACAATCTCCCTCAGCAATCCCAAGAAAAAATCTATGCATGTGTGGTACATAAATATATGTGGGCCAAAATTTGATTCATTCTGACGTTATGGTAATGCAATGCAAGAGGTCAGAAATTAGGTTGTTTCTAATGCAATGCAAGAGGTCGGAAATCAGGTTGTTTCTAATGATGAAAAGCTTGGATTGCTTGCTACCTTCCATCCACCTCCTTCCCTTATTACTCTGCCCTTCTATCTTTTTCTCACTAAATAGAGGTAAACCCAATAAGCAAAAACATATATCCAATTGGGATCAGCACAACTCACAAGAGTGGTTATGTGCAGTGTTTTTGCATGTACAAGTATGTGTATAGAGTATAGAGAGAAACTATAGAGAAGTGGCCCAGTGGAACTCTATATGACAAGCTGCATCATCCTTTATATTTCCAATGTTCTGGTATGCATAAGCATGTACTTGTCAAGATAGAAAATAGGTGTGTACAGATAGAGTAGAGAGAACTGGTCCATCAGGGCTGTATACAATATAGAGAGGGATAAGTACATCTATATGACAAGTTGCATCATCTGCTATATAGAATCTAGCATTGCTAATGGCCTAACATAACTTCTTTCAAAGATCTTGTTCTTTTTTTTTCTTTTTTTTTTTTTTGGTTTTTTTGTGTGCATGAAAATAAATGTAACATGATACCTATGATTGTATAGATGTAGAAAGCTAACAGCATTCTGATTTGATTACAACTTTCATTTTGCTAGATTCATTTTAAATCAAAATCGTCGTCACTTTCATCATAAACATACAAATACGTCAAGAAATAGATAATCAAACTAATCTAGTATAACTCTAACAGATGTGAAGCATAACACTGTCAGTCCACATGCAAAATTTGCAAATAGCCCTTGGTTGCAAATATTACTCTTTATTCCTTGACCAGTATAACCAGAAAAAAGCTAATACCCTTTGGAATACACATCCTGAAACACGGTAACCTTTTTTTTTCAAAACAATAAATTTAGTGATCCTCAAACTTTTTCCTATGTATTTTCAGAAATATTTTCTTAGGAGAATAATGAACTAATATCTAGAAAGGATGAAATCTTGGCATGAAAAGTTGTTAAAAATGGGCCATAATGCATCTAGAACTGTGCATAATAAACTATATTTTACTAGCATTCTAGTAATATCATCTATAAAAGCATACCCCTATCATCTACATTTTAGAGCATGTGGCGTATCATGTTTCTGTTTTCAATTAAGAATCGAGAACGATATAACTCCAGGCAACATAGTCGTGAACTAAAAAAAAAAACCACTTAAGAAGAGTAGCACAAACTTCCAAAAAACTTGTTAAAAATCTTGAAGGGATATTTTAATATAACCAAGATGGCTACCAACCAACAATTAACAACAAATATGTTTCTTCAATGTCCTGATTCTATCTCCTTACTGCAATTCATGTCAACAGTGTTATTTACCTTTTTCTACACTTGTCTAGTAACAAGTTGAGCATGTTACCAACAAAAAGATTTGGCGGTACATAAGGAAGAAGATTCTTACAAAAATCTTGCAACTTTTATAATCTAAACTAAGATGGGGAATAGTTGGGTTAGATTTTAGGAGGATACTTGGTGTGGTCACGGACCTCAAAAAAGTTTTTCTGGAACTATTCAATTACTGCAATAAGAAAGATTTCTTAAGAGGAACAGACTCTGAACCAGGGAGTAGCATAGACTCCATTGTTCATGAGTGCATCACAAAATTGGGAGGTAGGTTCAGTGGAGGAGTCGCTCAATTTGCTTTGAGGATGCTCTTTTCAGGGGAAGATAAAGGGAGGGCTTTTTTCGTTTGAGAAGCAACTACAGCAGATTTAGGATGGCTTCTTTTTATCGAAGGTTTATTGGGCAAGGGGATACTGATTTTCCTTTAAAAGGATTGTGGCGCTTGAAGGCCCCTTCATAGGTAGCTTTCGTTGAATGAAAAGCGGCATTCTTTCAATTGACAACTTGAGGAAGAAGGAGAGTTCTTGATCTAATAACACTATGCGCAAGGGTGAAGCAGAAACGGTAAATCATCTCCTACAGAATTGTACAGTGAGCACAGAGATTTGGAGTTTGTGAGCTTGGATGATGTACCGGTTGACAAAGAACCTTTTTGCTTGTCGTCGGAGAGGATGTCCGAGGAGCGATAGAGGATGTAGCAATTTATGCTTTACATGTGCAGTGAAAGGTTCTTTGAGACAAATGATGATGGTATCCCTATTTTTTGGGTTAGAGATGATTTTCCCTTTTGTTTGTATTTTGTTGCAGATTTTTGAAAGATTTGTGCATCCCTATAGAGATACAGGTGATCTTGGCTTCAGTTTATCAAACTTTCTGTGTGCCCCTTGTATATGAGGCCACAGCCCTTCTAAATTTCTAATGCTCTCTTCTAACACATTTACTTCTGAAAATAAATAAGTAAATAGCACCAATCATTTTCACATAATGAACTTGCAGAAGAATGCTACATCATAACCGCTTAAAATGGAAGAGAAAATTACTAAGATACATGCAGCAGAAGCAGTGCCATTTTCACATCTGTGGATAGAATTCTTAGACATCTATATCAAAATAAAAGCACTTTCAGTAATAAAAGAACTTACCGACAGCCGTAAGCGTGCTTGCACTTCTTTCAACCTCCTACAAAAGATAATGATGGTGAGACAATTGTTAATTAACTTCAACAGTCAGCAATCAAACCACGACACCAATATATAGTCATTAGATATGCAAAATTCAAATTAAAAAAATGCACAAGTAATAACCTGAACCATCAACTGACGAGTTCGACGAAGGCTGTCTGTGATGCTTTCAGCAGCAGATGTCATTCCAGCTTTAGTCCTAGTAGGCAATTAGAAATAATACATTCTTCACAACACATCCATTTTATGTAAAGATCTTATAATACCACTAATCATAACACAAACATCTCATGAGCCACCATATTGAAACTTGAGTAGTATACACAATATCTTCCTTAAAACCACCAGAATATACATACTGTAAATTGCGCCTGCGAATTGTGGACTCTCCTCCTCCTCCCAAAAGAAGTTCTCTCTGCAATTAAAGTAACCACATCAAACTACACGGAAATATTTTTACAACATGCAGCAAACAGAGTAGAGAAACTTTAACAAATCTTGAGATCCGAATGCATAAAATATAATACTAGGCTGTGCAAACAGGATGTATGAAGATCTCATAAAACCAAATCGGAATTGATTACAATTAAAAAAATTAACTGAAGTAACTGAGAGGAAATGAAGAAGGGAACAGTAAAGAATTATAGCAGTTCATCAAAATTGAAGCATCAAAAAATGAATCATTCAGTTGAGAGGGTGGAAAAATACTGAAGCAAATTTTTTCGATAGGTAAACTGAAGCATATTTCTTAAGGCAATTTTGGCATAAAAAAAGATGGTGTAGCTCCACTTTCTTGGTTAGCAAGAACTGGGTTGTTACATTTGCAATGCTATATAGGTATCACAAGCATGTTGCATTATTGTTTCAAATAAAGATAAATTACAACCAAGAAAGATTACAAATAAAGATAAACATCAGTGAGCAACTTTGTAAGATTGGCTTGATTGCAAAGGACAATACATAAAACGCGATAAAATAAGTAAACAATTGAACAAAGCTAGCCAACTACCTCTTCCTGAGCTGCTTTCCTCATGTTAGCCTTTGCTTGCAAATTAGCATTTCTCAAACTCCTCCGCAAACTGAACAAAGGGAGGGAAAAAAAATTAGAGCATCATTATGTACAGATATATAAATGAGTAAACTGTATCCAACGAAAAAAAAAAAAAGAATTCTGTTCCGTTTGGTCAATCAGAAAATGCAAGAAAATAAAAATTAAAAAACACATACTAGAATTACACCCAACTGATCCAAAGTAAAATCTTAAAAATTCTTAAAATAAAGTAGCAAAAAAAAAAACCCCACCCAAAATCTAATTCTTTTCTCTTTAATCATTTTTCCTAACAACCCAAATATCCACAATAGATAAATTATTAGGTAATCCCAGAGTACCGTGTGCGGCGTGCCATTGCTATTGTCATTGCTTAACATTATTCTACGCAGAATATTTTTCGTTATATGATTAGCTAGAAATATCACGCAAGTAATATATCCCCCGGACTACCAACTAATTAAATTACTCTACAGATATAGAGCGAGAGTGAGGGGCTATGAAGCACGAATACTTCGAAAATAGTACCATACATGTATTGAATACATATTGAATACCGATACTCGTCCAATATGCGAGGATATGTATCGAATACGCCTGAAAAATATTCAAAAATAAATTTTTATTTTTTTAATTTTTCATACGTTTTAGATAGACCCGAGATACCAGGAATACACACAAGATACGTTTTGAACACAGGTGAAATACTTAATGAGAATTTTTTTATTTATTACTTATTCAGTTATTTTTTACTTTTAATAATTATTAAATATTTTAAAGTAAAAATAAAATCAAAAATTTTTACTTTTAATTTAATTTTTTAAATAATATAATACTATAAAACTATAAAAAATAATTTTTTTTACAAATATATCATAACCGTATCTCGTATCCGTGGTTCCTAGGTGTAGGTGAGGGGGAAGAGAAGAGGGTGGGTGCCTTTGGATTTGGTGTTTCCACGATTCGAGCAAGGATTGGGCGGCCCGAACTTCATCGTCAGTGGGTAGTTGAGGGGCGAGAAGATCGAGATTGAACTGCAACGACGCGAGCAGAGCCAGGTTGTCCTGTGCAATCCCATTCAATCTCGGTAACGAATCTTTCTGCTCCGCGGTGGATCTTCCAGTTGATTTACCGTAATCTTCGATTGCCTTTATCGTCTCTTTGATTCGTGCGTACGCCTCGTCCCACTCCTTCTTCGCCTTCTCAACAGCCACCGCTACCTTGTCCATGAAAAATGATTCTACCGTTTCAGGAAATATGTAGGGTTTCAGGGACCCCTCTTCTCTGATTCCTCTGTTTGGGGCCTGAGAAAAGACGGGAAAATAAGATTGGATTCTGCAATTGAAACCATTTGTTTGGAAATGAAAGTTAACTCCACTTATTGAACATATCTATCATCTATGGATCAAATAAATTCAAATAATCAACAATTACGAATTCAGAGAGGAGATAGAATCTGAGACGAAGAGGGGAGATAGAGTTATACCGCCAGAGAAGAGAACGAAAGGGACGAATCGTCGGACAGGCGAAGAACAACGACGGGGAAGAGGCGGAAAAGAAGAGAGTTAAGGATCTGTGGAACTTTTGTGTTGTTCAAAAGAAGACAAAATGGCGTCGTTGAAGGTTACATTTGCGGCGTTTCAAGAAAACAGCTGGTAATTACTTAAATTGAACGCCAAGGAATTAGGGGCTTTTAACGCATTTCTCCACTCAATTATTTGCAATTTTTATTTTATTATAATAAAATATTAAACTGTAATAAAATATGTTAAATTAAACAGAATTAAAGAGAAAGAAAAAAAATGAAAACATTTAATAGAGTAAAACATTTAATTAAGTGAGAATGATAATATGTTGTTTTGAGACAAATGTGAACAATAACACATAGTGGACACAAAATAAATATTCACGTAATAGAGTAAAAAGTATGTTTGATTATGAGAATGATAGTTGGAATTTAGATAATGGATTTACAAATCTTGAAGACAATTTGAGTAAAGAGTAATCTATCAAGCTTAAATTTAGAAAATTCAAACCAATTATTTGGAAACAGATCCTGTTTTTGAATTAAGAATGCTATTAAGAAATACAACACAATTTGGTGTGGGTGTTTGACAATATGCTATTCTTCATGAGAAGAATGTGAGGTTTAAAAACAATGAAACTACAATGATTAGATCAGTGTGTTGGGAGGGCTGTGAATGAATGATTTTTGCATTAAAAAAAGTCTAGAAACAAAACTTACTGCCCTAACTACAATTGTGGAAGGATTTGGGCTAACATATTGGTTAACTCTAGTTAGTTAGCCATGACATACTTTGAAATGAATCTATTATGACATGTAATTTCAATTATTAAAAAGGTCATAGATAATTCTAATGTTAAGGTATTTGCAGGTCAGGTTTATAGGGCATAAAAAAAGGAAGGCAAGAAAATAAAAGAAAGTTACACAAATTAATAGTCTAAATTGTGGGATTATTGCAATGAGATTTTAGGAATTAACCTAGGCACATCAATGTACTTGCATTTAAAGCACGATTTTGATGGAATGTTATCTAATACTTTTCTAAGAATGTATATATATTGAGCATCACTCAAAGTAGAGTTCAAGATAAGGTATAGGCCACTAATAGGCGTAGATAGATGTCACTTAAAAGGGCCACATGATGGGCAATTACTTACAATGGTGGTATTATATGGTAATAATATTTTTTTTCATATCTTATTGTAGACACCATAATTTGACCCCACCTAATTTTAGGTGGTCCGGGTGAATCCGATGATGAAATCAAGTGGAATAGTGCTTCAGTATGATCCTCAATGAATTATCCAAGCTCAGTATCCAAGCCAAGCCAAATATTTGAACTAGTGAACCCACAATATCCAAATTTCTAGCCGCTAACTTGAACCTAGAGCCGCCACCTTACTACCATGGAGCCACCACCTTGCCTTATGGCGACCGTTTGAGAAACTTGTGAAAATCCTAGCTTGAAGTAGCGACTGCCAGCTCCAAACATGGGGCCGCCACCTCCAACCATGGGGCCGCCACCTAGCATAGTGGCGACCGCTATCAGAAGCTTGTAGAAACTCTCCTAAAATAGCAACTGCAACCTCATGATGTGGCGACCGCCACCTTGAAAAATCCTGATGTGTCCTAAGACGTGCCAGCATCCTATTGGTCAATAAATTCTATAAATACTGTTCCTCTGGCACGTTTTTTAGGATAAAAATTTTGAGTGAGAGATATTCTGTCGAAATACCGAAAGAGTACAAGCTTTGATGTCGGCACCTTACTACTTCGTGGACATACGAGCTACATTACGTCTATACTCTATCGAATTCCTAACTTACTAATTGGAATTGGAGTATTCCTCGAGGATTGGACAATTGAGCACTATTCTTCTCACTTGAGAATTCACCTGAGTTACACTTCAGGTATTCCGTAAGATTCCCGATGCTTCTCTTTTCACTCTCTTGTTATGTGAAAAGATCGAGTTACATTTTCGATTGCATGCCTACTTCTTAATTTTGTGCTTAGTTAGTAATTTTTAAATCTGAAGCATATTTTATTCTAGTTTCGAACTAGTTATGCTTTTTCTATAGTTTGATCAGATTTTATAGTTTCGTAGATTCTGGTTCTTTATTTTATAGTACATTATCATTATTGTATTATTCTATTGAAATTTAGCAATGTTGCCTATATTCTTTGCATCGTAATATATGATATTATAATTGCGATATCCCGACATCAACATTAATGTGGTTATAATAGTCAATATTGTGCCCATATTCTTTTATTTTATTCTAGGTTTTATCTCGTTACAGTTATTTGATTAAAGCATGCTTTATGTTACTAGCATAATTTGTTTTTCTAATATTTTAGTAAGTAATAGATTAGATTAGGTACTTCTACTTTAGTTTCATGACATGTTTAAAATTTAAGACTTGTTTTAATTTATTTTCATCGCTCATCCTATATGATCTTTATCATAAATTTTATTAGCGTATTTCTAACATGTTTAGGTTTTCTTTGTTTCTATACCTTTGTCAATATCATGCGGTTTGCTCCATGTATCTTTTACGTAAAAATTGCATGCCGTACAATTTAAGATTTAGGATTTTCTTTCGCTACTTGTTTCATTTAGCGTTCTATATACATATGTTATGTATTTTCGCTATTTGATTTTAGATGTTCTCTCTCTGCCTCTATTTTTTGTATTTGCAAGGATTTGAAAAAATTTAATTAAGAACCAATTGTGCTTAGTAGAGGCCAACCTCATAGTTGGGCGAATGGGATGCCTAACACTTTTTTCGATTCGTACCTTAGCCCCCAGACCCTTATTTTCTCTGGTTACCGTTTTAAAGATCAGTGGTTCAACTTTTTTTTCTCAAAAATCAAGTGGGGACTCTATTTTTCAAAAAAATAGTTTTTAAAATTTGATTTTCAAGGTATTAAAGTATTTTCTAAATATTTCTTGATTTTTCTTATTTTGTAAACCAAACTCCTAAATTTCGGCACCACGGTATTTTCTGGCGACTCTACTGGGGACTTGTTTTTCAAAACAAATAAGCCGATCAGACATCAAAATATTATTGATTCTTAATATGAATTTCTCATTTGTATTCTCGCACGCATTTACATTGTTCTCAGCTCCCAGCCTAATCGACCTGATACCCCGATCAGTTTACTGTTTCGGGCTATGTTGGGGAGATAGACAAGTCTTACTAGTTGCACGCTTTCACAGGTGCGATAAAAGAGTTCTTGGATACCGTTTGACGATATCACCTGGTATGGAAGGTATATACTCAACTCTATTCAGAAGGTACCCAGATCATTAACCAAAATTAACCTTTTCTGCATATAATTGCTTAGAACCCATCATTAGGTATTGACCCGATAGGATTATTTGTTTTATTTAATTATATATTTTTCTTGTGTTTGTATAGGACCTTTGTTTGTTTGTTTGGATTAAGATAGTCTCTCTCTCGGGTTCTGGCCCGGGTCTTCTTTCGGTGTTCTTTTGTTTTAAAATAGTTTTCCTTTCGGGTCGTTGCCCGATTTTTGATCAATTGGTCTAGAATCTGGGGTTTTGCACCAATTGTTGGCATAGATCTTGTTGTTGGTTTAAGATAGTTTTCTCCCTCGTGGGTTTTTCCTTGCTTGTTGGTTTTGTACCATCGGTGCCATTTAGGCTCGTCTTTCCGAACCCCTGTTCAAGTTCTTATTTTGAGGTCTCGTTTGGCTTAGCATTGTTTTCTTACCGCAGTGCTACCCATTTTTCCTTTAGAATCTTAGGGTAAACTGGTCTTGTTTGGCTTAGAACTGTTTCTTGCTGGAGTGCGGCCTGCTTTTCCTTTAGAATCTTAGGATAAACCTTCTTTTTGGAGTTTTGTTGTGTTAGATCTAGGCAACCCAACACGGGGGGTGAATTGGATCTTTTCAAGAAATAAAAATTTTAAAATTTTTTCAGAAATCTTTTAATAGTGCAATAAGGCAGGGTATGCAAGTATATAATCAATTCAAATATTAAAAGATGAGAAATAGAGAAATAGAACCAGACACCAGAAATTTATAGTGGTTCGGCTTTATCCTAGCCTACATCCACTCCTCAATATCTCCCTTGAGTATTTCCACCATCCAGAATACTTTCGGGCGTATTTCAAGCCTTTACAAGCTTCAAGATTCCACTTGAGCTATCAGAATATTTACGGGCACATTCACAAGCCTGTTACAGCTTCAAGAATATCTTATGAAAATAAGTCTCTATTTTCTTCTAATCTCTCTTAAACTTTTCTTTGATGAGTTTCACTCACTCACTCAAAGGCTAACAGGGTGACTCAC
>JAOTRH010000010.1:5112521-5138573 GCA_034768845.1 Heliamphora exappendiculata | reverse complement strand
TAAGAAGACCGTATTAATGGTTATTCATTAATGTTTTTAGTTTTATAATAATATTTGTCTTTTTTGTTTGTTTAATTATTTCTTGATTAAGATTTCATACTTTCTAGGTTTTTCACGACGAGAAACAAATTAAAAGTACTGAAATTTGGGATAAAGTTGAATAAGTTTAACGAAATAAAACTTCATAAAAACCTTGATGAGCCTTTTTTTTATAATCTTTCATGAACTTATTTATTGTATTTTCTTAGGTTGTTTGTTATGAGAAAAATTTAGGAAGTGTAAAACTTTTAAAAAATTCTAGTAATAGAAGGGTCGGAATTTATATATGAGCTCCGGAGATTCTATGAGTGCTCAAGAATTGATTCAATATTTGATGGATAATTGTTTTTTTTTTTATAAAAAAAGTGTAAATTTTTTTCTGACAAATTCCTAGTAAAGAAAAAAATAAAATATACTTACTGCCTCCCAACTCTTTCATAGAGATATTTGGGAGATGGTACGAATTAAAAAAAAAAAAATTTACTAAAAAATAAATCATATAATAAGATAGAGGGTCACAAGTTGTCTTTTTATAGGCTAACCTCATGGTGTGATGTAGTTGAGACAATTGTTCCAAAAGGCATTATCTAAAGATAACTTGGTCCGTACCAATACCCTTCTCACACCAAATTTTCAAAGTGGAAGGAAACCAATTATTTGGCATAGAAGAGACTACATACAACCTTAAGCATGGCTCATTGTTTCAAAAGGCATTATGTGACGATAACTCAGTCCAATAATATAATTCATCTTTTTAGCAAAGTGTTTACTTTAAATAAATCATATAAAAAACAAATGATCAAGTCTTTAATTTCTTTTAGAATTAAATCCACTAACTAAACCCCATCATATAGTGAATACTTAATTGCGAATTAGGGGGGTAGGGGTGTTCGCGGGTTAGGTTCGGGCCGGTGAAAGAAAAAATTTTAATTAATTCATTTTTAACGGGTTGTAGCTTTTTCAACCTACATCCAATTGAATGATCATCAAAACTAGTAGGTTAGGTAATATTTTTTTAAGGTTTTAACCTGCGGCTTAGGCGGATTGACTGGTTGAAAAGTTAGAAAATTTTGAGATTAATTTTTTAAAATTTGTTTTTAAAAAATAAAAATCTATTGTATTTTTTAAAAATATATTATACTTAACACGCCAAGTGAAAAACTAATTAAAAATAATAGTAATCAGTCAATAATAATAATATAATTAAATATATTTAACAATAATATTTACATTGCATACTTATTGAAAAAAATATTCACAACATATAATGTAGTATATTAAAATCATAAATATTTTAATTTGTTCCTTATAAAAAAATATATATATGACGCTCAGATTCGTCGTATATAAGAACACAATAACTAATATATATTATAAATGGATTGAGTTGACGACAGATTAAAGAAAAATATAACTTGTAATTAATTTATTTTTTTTATTTTTTTCATCTAATTCACCTAACTTACTTACTTATCTAAACCACACGAGTTGAATTGAGTTAGGTTGAGTTAGATTAGAATAAATTGACGAATTAAAACAGATTAATAAATTATTTGTACTTAGCTATAGTGGACTCATATCTTCTCCAATGTAATCCATTTGTGAAAATTCAATTTTTGCTTATCCAAGAAGGGCATTCTTGAAACAAATTCATTATTTACATTTCTTAAACAAACTTAAATCGGGGTTCCCATTTTTGGGGAAGAAGAAATATAAACGCCCTTTACCTTCAAAGCCTCCCTTCATTCCATTCTTTTTCTAGTACCAGATTTTTTGTTCTAAAAATTTCATTTACCTTAATACATTGAAGTTTATTAGATCATGTGTCAAGATTTTCATATTTTAAAATTCTTACATAATTAACGATTTTCAGTAAATTGCGATAAAAATACTTAAAAGTTTTTGGGACACAGAATTTTAGGGCCCGTTTGACAACTCTAGCTTTTTGGATTTTTTGGCTAAAAAAGCATAAAAGCCAAAAAATCAATGGTCCGTTTGATAAAAAAGCAAAAAAATAAAAAAAAAAACTAAAAAGTCAAACATCAAATCAAAACTCTAACTACTTTTGAAATAAAATAATACCCTCTCATAACTTATTTATTATATTACTATCAACAACATATAATTATTAATATCAAATATATAAAATAACAAAATTGTCTAATTTAAACAAAAAGTAAAAAAAAAACTAACTTTTTACTAAAACAACCAACTTCAAAAAAACTAACTTAAAAACTAAGTTATCAAACAATATATTTTAAACTAAATTTAAATTTTTAGCTAAAATTACAAATAATTAAAAAATTAATTTTTAAATTAATTATCAATCGGACCTTAGAATCTCTCTCCATTTGGGAAGATTCTTGAAATGGGACTTTTTTATTTATTCTTTATTTTTTTATTATCTTTTATCATTTTTTTATTTTTTTATTTTTTCTAAGATTAGAAAATTTTAAAAGTAAAAAAAATTGGGTTAAAGTTGAATATGTTTAATAAAAGTGAAATAAATACTTATTTAACGAGCTTTTAAATTTAATTAACTTTTCTTGTAATGATAAAAAAAGGGTTTACTTTTTTTTTTTTTGGTTATTTGTGATGAGAAAGATTTAAAAAGTATAAAAACCTGGAGTAAAATTTTAAAAAACGAAGTGCTAAATGTAAAAGAAAAAAAAAACATATAAAAAAGTTCTAAAAAGTTACTTCAAACTGAGTAGGCATTTGGGATGTTTAAAAATTTTACTTTGAAGAAGTTTAGCTTTTTTTTTAAAAAAAAAAAATTATTTAAAATAATTTTTTGTAGTAGTTTTTTTGATTTTTTATTAAAATATTTAAAAATTCTTACTTTTAGGTTTTAAGTTGTAGTGTTTTGAATATTAGCACGAATTTTTTTATTTTTGTAAGTAATGTTAACTTTTTTATGTAAATATATTATATTAATTTTGTTTGAAAAAAATTAGAGTGTTTGAAATATGTAATGACTTCTTTTCTTTAAATTAAGAGGTTGAAAAAAAAAATTAATTTGCATTTTTTTACAATCAAATATTACAGTTTAAAAACTAATTTTTTAATAAAAAAATTACTTAAAAGCTAATCCCAACAGGCCATGAGTCTAAAACTTTAGGACCTTATGTTTTCAAATTTCTCTACCTTTCGTTAAAATTATATAAAAGTCTAAGATAAGAAAAACAGTGATATATGATCTAGCAGCTAGGAGTGCATTGGAACTTGGGAAATTTAGAAACAGAGGATCTGGGTGGTTAAAGAAGAGTAATTATTAGAGAGTTTCGGAGTATTGTGTGATATTTTTTATAGAGTGTTTTTATTTAATGATATAGTAAAAATTATTTTAGATGAGACAAATATGTCCTAATTTGTTAGGTAGGTGAAAAATAAAGGTGATCCATTAATGTGTATTAGAAATTTTGATCTATCGAAAGTACGACATAGCATCAGTTACATAGTATTTTAAGAGTATCGAATAATTTGCAATTTGAAGATTACTACAGGCAATTACTCTAAAATATTATTTCAGAACGCCTCTCATAATTCTACTTAGGCCGAATTTTCATGTCGTCAAGAGAGTTCGATTAGTACACATCATATTTATCAATACGTAACGAGATTATATACTTTCTCTATCAATACTAAAGTATCAATAGATACAGTTCGAAACCGATATGTGTTTCGATGCTGCTATGTAAAATCCTATGTCAAGTAGTTGGGTAGAAAAAAATCTTCAAATGAATCTCAGAAGATGCTACAAATTGCCCTTTCAACTTTGCTTTTGGTGAGGTTCATAGGATAGTGAAGAAGAGTCAAGCCTGGTACAAAAAGGAATTCCAGTCACTATAGAGAAGAGTCATGCCTTGTACCAAAAAGAGTCCATGTCACTATATATAGTTGCTTTATATCCAGAGAGAGAGAGAGAGAGAGAGAGAAAAAGAAGACTCATTGATGGAAAAGATAAAAGAAGAAAAAAGTTGCTTTTGCTCCCTTGTGACTTCATTATAGCCCCTTGGCACACCTTGTCTCCTGGGCTTAGCCCTGATCCAGTGGAACCATCTCCATATATCAAAGTTATATAGCCAACCAGATCATGCCATCTCAAGGCACAAAAGGACCAACAACTTCAATTCTCTCTCTCTCTTCGATTTCTTCTAAGTTTTTTATCCTTAGTGGCCCATACCTTGTAAATCAAATCAATGCTTGTCATGGGGCAAATTTTTTTGGGCATTCTAATCACGACAACTACACAACGTCGTGACGTTGGCCTATTAAATGAGTGACACTTAATCTACTAATCCCACTAGGCTCAAGTTTTTCGGTCTCTTTTTTGTGTCTCATTCTGGGTTTCATGTTTTTTTTTTGTCACATTATCAAAATCAAAGTTCATTCACAATCTCATGCCTCCTCTTGTTGCCAGTTAAGATCAAGATACAAGAGGACATGAGATGAAAAGAGAAGATAATTACTTGGATAAAAGAAGCCATCTCATGTCCTCACTTTGTGGTGAAATTATCGCCCTTCTGAACATAGTTTTGTTGTAAGTTGTGATTGGGTATCGAGTAAGTGGATTGGTGTAGGTAAAATTATAAATTTACATATTATAGTTGAAAAAATATTATTATATCTTCAAACTAAAATTACAAATACTTGTTACAATTACAAATTTATAGCTTATACCAGTAAAATTTGTATTTGTAAACTTATAACTTCAAAAATCTATAAGCATACTTATTTGAATTTTGTTTTTCTCAATTTTTTGCAGAGTTATAAGTTAGAAGTTAAAAAATAATCCGTAGCAAACACCATAGAGGAGGGAGTGCCATTCCACAGCATAACCTTTCCTCTATTCACCAATTATTCAAAAAGCAAGTTTCAAAAAACTTTGCAATTTCCACTTTCTTTCAAGCAATTTGAAAATGGAAATAATGAAAAATCTCTATCAACCCTGTTGCCTCCCCCATCTTCTCAACGGATTCACTCCCCATTCTCACCCATAACTTGCCCTTTTTGCTTTCACACCTTCAACTGGAGTATCAGCACATGTGATTCTGCTGAAAAGAAGGAAACCAAAAAGATGAAAGGAATGAAGGGAAAACTCTTGAAGAAACTAAAATCCATTTCAGCAATCACTGCTCTAAGACAAGGCATAGTTTTTCAGGTAAATCACTCTAACCAAAACCTCTATGCCTCAACTGTCGATCCCCGGGAGCCCTTTCCTGGCAGCATTCGAGCATCCAAAGCTGTGAATCGAGACAATGGTGACGAAGTTGACTCATCTTTCCTTCTCTATGGACCCTTTTTAGAGTCCATAGATATGGTTGTTCCTGAAAAAGACCTTTCAGAGCTTCCAATGGCATCAGAGCCTAGAAGCACAAATTCTCCTACTGTTCCATTGCCCGCGGTTCAATTATCGAAAGAGTCAGAAACCTGTGATCCCCCGCCTAACCCATTGGTGAACTCTGAGGGTCTCTTTGATACTGATAAAGCTGAGGAGGAGAGCGAAGAACTTGCAGGACTTTTCGAGGATTTTGAAGAGATGTGTCCACCAGGAGGAAATGAGGCGGTCATTCTGTACACAACGAGCCTGAGAGGAATCAAGAAAACATTCGAGGACTGCAGGAGTGTTCGGTTCTTGCTGGAAAGTTTTCAAGTTGTTTACCATGAGAGGGATGTTTCGATGCACTTGGAGTTCAGGGAGGAGCTGTGGAGGGTCTTGGGCAGCAGAGTAGTCCCCCCGAGGCTTTTCATCAGAGGAAGACACATTGGAGGGGCGGATGAGGTGGTCGGGTTGCACGAGCAAGGGAGGCTGAGGAAGCTCCTTCGTGGGATGAAACTAAAACCGTCCAATAGCCCCTGCACCGGGTGTGGCGGGGTACGTTTTGTGGTGTGTTTCAACTGCAATGGAAGTCAAAAAGTAGTCATTACAGATGAACAAAACAATGAATTGCCAATTAGGTGTCCAGAGTGCAATGAAAATGGATTGGTTAAGTGCCCAATTTGCTGCTGAAACATCTAAAGTTCTTTCCACATGATTGATGATGATTTGTTCTTGTGTGACGTTTGATCTTTTTCTTTAGTTGAAATTGCTTCAAGTTGAGGGTTAGGGTCCCATTTGATATTTTTGTTGAAACTTCAGGATTTGCAAGGATATTAGAAATCTACTCTGTTAGGTATTGTTTTCATTATCATTTTCTATTTTCTATTTTCTATTTTCTATTTCTTTAAAGGAAATCACAAAAAAAAAAAAACTTGATCAGCAAACTGTATTCAGAAAAAATTTCAAGAAACATTGAAGTGTAGTTTTATAATTCTCAAAAACCGTTTTTACTAAAAATGAAACTGGTATAAAAACAATTGGCGTCTTTCAAACTTTTTACTTCTTTATTTTTGAAAACAATAAAAATGGAAAACACAAATACAAAAAAATGAAAATGATTCCATTTTTTGTTTGTTTCCAGGATCCAGTGAAAATGATTCCTTCCCCAACTAGGATGAAGGTAACATTCCATCCTAGGTTTTTGCTTAAGTTGCACCAAACACCAAATTGTATTAGTTAAGATTAGATGATCCTACTACATGAAGGCTCATCCAATGACTACAAAATCCAATTGAAGAGTTCAATGCACGAGACTCTCGCACTGCCAGTTCAAAAAGAGTACAATGCCTGTAGCTTTACTCCGCAGACAGAGAGGTTATTTTCTTGATTCAAACAGCAAGATCGCAATGGAAGATCCGATACAAAAAGAAGCTAGGCAAACTCTTAACCCGACCTTACCACTGGAACAAGGCCTGGCCTTGCCAAACTAAATTAAAGATTCAACCAAAACTAAAAAAAAAAAAGGAAAAGAAAAGAAAAGAAAGAAAGAAGCTAGGCAATCTCTTGACCCAACTTTCCCATGGACCATTGCAAGATGGCCCATTGGCTATTGCCATACTGCAATTGAGGGTTGTGGGTTTGAGCCCCACTGTCCCCTACCATCCTTTGAAATTGTGTGTGATTATGAGGTTCTTGTGGTAACCAAAAGAAAGAGTAACAAAAAAGGGTCTTGCCCATGAAGGCAGGATTTAAACCAAAAAAATCTCTAATTAATTTAGCAAGTTGTTGTATCAACTAAATTCTCTTGTACCTTCAACTTATTAATCTGAGATTCTTGAGAGAGAAAAAAAGTTATAAAATTTCGCTTTTAAGAGCATTTTATATCGGCCACCAATGTGGTACCTTAGGTGCCACCATAATTGTTTTTTGATTTTTTATTTCTGGATAAATTATATTTACCTCCCTTGAGATGAGTTAAAAATACAAAGACCACCTTAAAGGTATCTGAAATGACACTGACCTCCCTTATCAAACTTCTCGAACAAACGGAGTTAGTTGGAAATAAGATTTTACCATTAGGAACACAAGATTGAAGAGTTGGAAGACCAGTGATTTTGAGGTAGTCTGTCAACGGATTAGGCTTATCTGCTTTTGGTTGATCCAACAGTAGTTGGGTCATGTTGAATCCACGTCGAGTTTCATTTTGATAAGGCAAGTCATTTATTTTGTAAACTTTAGCATGTAGATCATCTATATAAAAAATAAGTTGATTGAATATTGTCAAGTATCTAAACAAATCACATTTGTTTTAAAAAAGATAAATGTAGTTTACTCTATATGGATCCATCTAATGATTATGGGATGCAATTAGCAGAAAGCAACCCTCTAACTTAACAGTAAGCCAGTATAACAATATGCCTGGGTACAAGGAACTTACCCTTTGTTTTTCAGAACTGATGGCCTAATATTATGTAGGGTTTTGAGTAGGTTGGAGTGACTCCAATCATGGGGAATAATTTCATAACTAGAATAAAACAGAAAAAATAATAATGATAATAATCTATGGTGTTGACAGGAGTTACTTCTTTGTTTTCTTATATATTAGACTTTGGACACATGCGATTCAGGGCAAAGTTCATATTTTTGTACAGTGGGAGCAAATTCTTAAAATATTATATATATATATATATATATATATATATTCTCTATTGATAATTGGACAAATAATTAAATTCTGAGTGTTGATAAAAAAAAATCACATGTATTAATAATATACAATCTTTGTTGAAGATGTCAATTCTTTTTCATGAGTTGAATCATATATGCACAATCAAAATACAATAATACAAACAACCAGTCAACCCAAAATAATAAAATGGATAAATTAATTATGAATTATATTTTTTTAACTCATTTTTAATTCAATCCAATCCAACCCAATTCAATTCGCCTAAATATATTTTAGTTATGGTGTTTAATAATATGAATAATTTTTAAGTTTTACAACCTTTAAACCGTTAAACCATTTAAACAAAACACTTCACCTAACCCTCTAATTTTGACGATCAATGAGTTAACAACATGTTAAAAAAATCTTTCAACTACACAAGTGAGCTGAGTTGAGAACATTTTTTCAATCTGCCCCAACTCAACTCTTGAAAACTTCTACCATTCAGATTTCATCCCTGCAAATAACCATGGATCAATTCATAGCATGCATTATCGCAAATTACAGCGGCAAAACAGTAAGATTCTCTTCACAAATTTGGCAATGCTATAAGGCACAACAAAAGGAGAATATTTGAGAAATGCAAGAACAGTGGAAGAGATATAAAGGAGGTAAGAGTTATACAATTGAGGAAAGAAAGAAAGAAAGAGAGATAGAGAGATACAAAGTCATTTACAGTCTAATCCCCATTTCAATAAAGATGGACAAAAAAAAAGGGAGAGGCCACACAAAGTTAGACCAAAATGACAAAAACAAACACCTGCAGCAACATAGGATAGAGGATATGGTTAATTTTAAAGCCAGCACCGTTGGGGGGGCTTGTCTCTGTCTCTCACAAACCATTCAAAAAGCTGAAATGGACTCCCATTTTTAGCCCATTCACCAGTGATTTAAAAAAAAAAATGTTAGATAAACGTATGTGCTACAATTTACAGTCTCGTCCCTACGTGAAAACCTCTGTTATTGTAACTTCAACTACTCGTGGCATCACCGGTGAGGGGTATTATTGGATCGATCTTTTGGTGGGAGATATTTTCCATTTTAGACAACGAAAGCATTATCGTGGCAGCTTCTATTTCTGAGATTTCAGGTGGCGGTTGTTGAAGCTCAGTGTAATGAAACTCAATCTGTAATCGGTGATGAAGAGGTGTGGAAGCCATCAAACCTTTCTCAATATCTGCCTTCAATTCCCTAATTGGGATTGCAGCCAAGAAGCTCTTTATGTACTCCTTGCATGACTCCTTCCCTTGGCACAGCACTTGCTCTTCTTGCTCCACACTTCTCATTGACGACTCAGGGTTGGCTACTACTACCGGCTCTTCTGCAGAACCATCCTTAAGGTTAATCTGCTGCTGATCCGGCTGGTGCTTAGGTTCCACCGTAGCAGAAACTCTCTGCTGCTGATTGGCGGCGGGCAATTCTTCTGAAGATTGTGAGGAGCTTGGCAGTTTGTAAATTGTCGTACTCCTGTCGAATTTCAAGATATAGGCCTGGTCACATCCCTCGTAGAGCCGCTCACCCAACGTGTCAACGACGTAATAAGCTTCGGGTTCGACCATGAGGATGAAAAAATGATCATTCCAACTGACTATGTAAATTTGGAGATCACCGTTGCTTGAAGATGCAGACCCTGCACGGAAAACCTCGTCCCATATGTTGTCAAAGGACATGGCGCCGTGCAAAAAATCAAATCTCCCCTCTTCCATACCATCTGGATGGAAAAAACCAATAAAGGATTTCCCGGGAACTACAGAAAGAGGACGTAATTTGGCCTGGAGAACCGTTTCGAGATCAAAGTGCTTGTCGGGGAACCGCACCCTGTAGGTCTCATTCTCACAAAGGTTCCTCCATTCTAATGAGCCTTCTCTGATCAAACTGTCGAATTGGGACTTGATGGGCATAAGGTTTCGGTTGTTTTGAAACCAATCTGCAATGACAGCAACAAGGGCTGTGCAAGCACTCTCACCTGCTGCCCGTTCACTTCGCTGATCAATAGAAGCAAAGAAGACCTGGGTATGAAGCTTCATGCGTCCATCACGACTTGTTACTTCTTTATGTTCCCAGCTGCCAATGGCAAAATTGTCATCTCCAAACTCAGACACTGATGATCGATTTGCACTCGAGTCCTCATCAGTCTTATGCCACTGCAAAAATGTTACCCTTATTTGTATAAGCCCTTTGCATAGTTTTTATCCGATAAAGATAAGGAAGAAGGGTGCAAACTATGTGTATTATTTTTAACACATTTTAAGAGAACATTTCACAAAATTTAGAATCTGATTGGAAGCAAGCAAAAGAAAAATTTGTATGCCAAGACTCAGCTGAGTTTCTAAGCAAAATAAATGCCCTGACACAGAAACTGTGGCTATCAAAAGGCTAAGTAAACTTGCCAAAGAAACACAGAAGCACATACCAGAGGATCAGGATGGGTCTGTGTATAACATCAAAGCACCCTAAGGTAGTCAATTTATTTATAATTAAGGTTGAACAATGGGACAATGATGAGCGCTCACAACAATGCTTTTTACTAATACCCAAGAGTTAAGATGAACGCGGTTTTGCTTCAAGAACTGGATTAGAAGAAATATTTACCTATATTGCACACAGTGGAAGTGGGTGCAATGAGGGCAAAATAGAAGACATTAAGGTTCTGAACTCCCATGGGAACATCTATATATTATATATATGAAAACATTATAACAAAATTTTCTTTTGCTTAGTTCAAATTTCAAATATATCTGCTAAAATATGAATGAATATTGGAGATTCATGTCAACTGTATTTTTTTTTGGTAAATAGTAATCATTACAAGGTTAAAACAAAGTAATAGGACAATGTATTGAGTAAGTTTTTCTACAAAATGATGGCTACTATAGATTTTCTATTACTTTGTAGGTTTCCTTTTGTTGTTTGGAGATTCATATGTTTGAGAGATTTCAACCCAATTGGGAGCAAGATTCTTACTTGACATAACTATGGGAGCGAGCTTCTAATTAAATTCTTGCTCTGAATCATGGAACCAAGGTTCTAGATTGGATTTGTCACCATAGCAGGAGGTTTCATCAACTAATCATTTACTGAAATTAGATGCTTGAATTATGAAAAGGAAAAGTCAACAGTTCTCACCCCAAAAGTGAAAGACTCATCAGAGCTTAGCTGCCGACGATCAAAATCAATGTCATCTCCACCTTCTTCTCCATACGCCTTCTTTAATAGTGGCTCGCCTTTAGCCCTGGGAGATCTGAAATTAAGCTTCCTCTTCCTCCAAGGTAAAATACTACGCTTTGAAGCTTGTACTAAAGATGGATCGGAGACAAGGGCAACAGAATCCTCCATTTGTGAGCAACCCACATCTGATTTGCGGTTGCTGTAGTAAATCCAATCTTCGTTCTCCATGTTGATCCTCATGTTTGAGTAAAATGATCCACCGACACAATTTGCATAAGCCAATGTGCCATAGCTAAACGATTTTCTAACACTAGAGTCCTCCTTCTGCTCATCTGATTCTCCTTCATCAAACTCATCAAGTGAGTCAGAGTCAAGGGGGTAGGTGCAATCACCATCTTCACTCCTGGCAGAGCATCTTCCCTCACTGCCCTCTTCCTCGCGACATGCCTTTTTTTCTCTTCTACTTGAAACATACTCCGTAAAAATTTTCACCTTGCGGAGACCAGCCTTAAGTGCAGAAAGCTCATCTTTATCTGTTGATAGAGGGTCTCCTAACCGGGAAGGGGTAGGTGATGGGGGAGGAACTACTGACCTCTGAACTAAATCTTCCGATTCTTGACCAGTCCTCAGCTCCAATAAATTGAGTGATATCTGCAGTATGACAGAACAGCATAAGAACAAATTCAAGAAAACACTACTTTTCCATCATTAAAAAAATAAATAAATGCAATACAATCCAATGAACCCTCCCCCCCCCAAAAAAAAAAAAAATGGCACATACAAAAAGTGAGGGATGAGGCTCAGTTGCTGCGCCTGAGATGACAGGGATGTCAAGCTCGAAGTCCTTTTCATCAACTTTAGAAGCAAATTCAGCAAGGTTCAATGATGCAGCTCCAACAATTGGCACCTTGATTTTTGGCCCTTGATTCAAGCCCTGGATCAAGCAAAGTGTCCCTTAGTTTTCTTGAACAAGATAACTGATAGTATCTAAACAAGAAATACAGCATTCACATTTCACACCGAGACTTCCGTGCTCCATTATTTCGTCTCTATAAGTAAGATAAAGAGGCATAAAGGGAATGCTACCCATATACAAAACGGACAACACCAAAAGGCCTAATACACTTTTGTGTATATCAAAAAGGTCCACAAAATCAAAAAGATGATATAAAGACGGATTATTCTCCTTTTTCTCCCAAGTCCCAACTATATAAAAGATTGACATTGACTAAGTTACTCCTAAGTTTATTAAGGGGGCTCTCCAAGTCTTTTTAATTGCAAGCATATCGAAGTTGATGCTTGATAAACATACATTCAATAGAGAAAAGTGTACCATTATACAAACAATTGGATACGGATGTGAAGATAAGAGATTGAGAGGTAAATGTCTATTTGTACTGAAAAGCATCAATATTTAATATAAGAAAAATACACCCAGATGATGCCCAATTAGAAACTCCACAGAAATCAGAAGATAACACACCAAAATCTCCATTGACACATGAGCAATAACACCTACCCACAGAAAAAATAACCAGTCTTCACAACAGCTAAAGCATTTTAACATTAATAATAACTATCTATGTGAATACACACAGTTTTCTTTATTTACAGAAATTCTGCATAAAGATGACACATATCCACCAAAATGAAAACCCCCATGGAAATCTTAAACAGAAGGGAGCAAACTGAGATCATATCAGGCTTTACAGTTCTCTTGTCTCTGTGCATATAGATAGATCTATGTCAAGCCTTTGCTTAGGCGCAAGAACATTTAGTAGTTTCTAACTAAGAATACAAAACTTGATCACATGACATTCAAAAGCATAAACCACATAGGATCAAAGGAACTCCATGAAATACTCACAAGAATCAACAATTCCCCCACAAAAAATTCTAATCAAAGACACCAAACTATCCAAAATACATAACCCAAAAGAATTAAAAACTGAAAACCCCAAGATTTTCCCAATAAAAACCCAAGGCATGGGAGAACACATGAAAACAAAAATGGAAGCAGAAGAAAAAAAAAGAAAAAAAAAGATTCGAAGTCAAGAGAAGGATGGACTCACGTTCAAGACAATGAATGTGATCTCCCAAGGATGGAAAACATTTTCCTTGGACCCAGATAGATTACACGCGCTCTGAAACTCCTCGTCCCAATCGACGACGCCGTTTTCCCCAACCCCAGCCTCCTTGGTAAAGTTCCTCTTCACCGTCCGGCGAAACGAACTCAGGGCGATCTTGGGTCCCTTCCACCTGATCTCCACTGCCAGTCCCGGCGACCCATCACCCTTCTCTGCGTCCGCACCCAACGGAATATACCCCTCCAGCCTCCGGACCACCAGCCTCACCTCGTACTTCTTCGACAGAAGAGGCGGCCATGGCCGCCACTTCATCATCTTCACCACCATTTTTCTAGTGAGGAGGAGAGATTACCCCCCTCTGCGCGCCTGGTTTCTCTCTAGAGAGAGAAAGAAAAGATCTGAATAAATAAGTACCACGCAATGGATGATGATTTCAAAGGGGGGGAGAAAAAAGTGGGATTTATTCGGATCTTCGAAAATCCTCCAAGAAACAAAACGGTTGCAGAGAAATCCAATGGGTTGTTTAAAGATTCAAAATCCAAAAAAAAAAAAACAGAAGGGTGGGGATTTGTCTCCCAGAAACGCTCGATTATCGCAGTCTTCGCAGAGAGAGAGAGAGAGAGAGAGAGAGAGACAGTGATTTGATTCGTGGCGAAAGGCAATGGGATGAAGCTACAATGTTCGGTGAAAACTAGAGAGACTTGGTAAGGTTGAGCCGTTAAACATATATATATATATATATATATATATATATATCCGGATACATATATATATATGCACTTGTAGTTGAGCCGACGCCTGCATCACAATATTAAAATATTTAATTTTTTTTAATTTATAAAAATGTACATATAAATTACATTAATTTTAAATTAAAATATAAAAATAAAATACAATAATATTTGTAACATTATATTTAAAAAATAAAATGTTACCATGAATATGCAATATCTAGATATATTTAAAAAAGTTGATGCAGATCCAAACTTTTGTCTATTTTTCGACTTTAGAGTCTAATCTTAATAATGTAGTTTTAAATTTTTTTTTTTTTTTTTTATGTTGTGTAAGATTTTTTGATTTTTGGCAAACATCGGTATTTATGTAGATGTATGGTAAAAAAGTTTTTAGAATACATTACACTAATTTTTTTTGAGATTAATAAAAATATCAATCACTTCTCATGTGATTTTTAAAATGTTACTAACCTCTTATTTGATTTAGTTTTTATATTAAATTAGTCCAATCGTTAATTTTTTATTGACTTTTAATAGAAATACTGTTTAAAAATTAAGAAAATAATAAAAAAATTATTTTATAATTATTTTTTTTTATTTTTATTTTTTCTAAAAAATAGTAACACAATTTTTTTAATAAGAAATAAAAATAAAATAAAAAATATTTTCTATAATAAGAATTTTTAGAATAAATTACACTAATCTTTTCTGAGGTTAATAAAAATATCAATCACCTCTCATGTGATTTTTAAAATGTTACTAATCTCTTATCTGATTTAGTTTTTGTATCAAATTAGTCCAATCGTTAATTTTTTGTTGACTTTTAATAGAAATACTGTTTAAAAATTAAGAAAATAATAAAAAAATTATTTTCTAATTATTTTTTGTGTTTGAAATATTTTATTATTATAATTAGAAAATATTTTTTATTTTATTTTTATTTCTTATTAAAAAAATTGTGTTACTGTTTTTTAGAAAAAATAAAAATAATAAAAAATTAGTTTCTAATTATTTTTTGTGTTAGAAACATTTTATTATTATAATTAAAAAATAATTTTTATTTTATTTTTATTTTTTTTTAAAAACAGTAACACTGTTTTTTAATAAAAATAAAAATAAAATAAAAATATTTTCTAATTATAATAACAAAATATTTTAAATGCAAAAAATAATTAGAAAATAATTTTTTAATTATATTTTTAATTTTTAAACAGTGTTTTTGTTAAAAATTAATAGAAAGTTGACGATTAAACTAATTTGATACAAAAGCTAAATTAGATGGGAAGTTAGTAACATTTCAAAAACTACATGAAAAGTAATTAATATTTTTATTAATATCAGAAAAGTAAGTGCAATTTACTCAATTTTCTATAAAATTTGATAATTTAACATTGTATTGCAAGAAGACAAAGTACAGTAAATCTTTTTAATAAAAAAACTTAATAATTTGACATATGAACAAAATAGAGTATGAGAAAGTTTTCTACAAATCTAATAATTTAACATATCTTAGTAAGAGGGCAAAATAAAGTAAAAGAATATTTTTATGATCGAAAATTTAATAATTTAACATAACTTTAGCCAATAATTACATCATATTTACTGGCAAAATGGAGTTCTAAAAAATGCCCTTTCTACTTTTGAAGTGTGAAAATCAAATTGGTCAATTTTTTAAAATTTGTAAAAACTCTAAGGCTCCGTATGTTTTGACTTAAAAATTTTTAGGTAAAATATTTTACTTAATTTTTAGTATTTAGTTGATAATACATATGTAAAATATATTTTTTAGTAAAATGTATTTAGTTGATAATACATATGTAAAATATATTTTTTAGTAAAATATTCTACTTTATTAGATCAAATTTTAACTTATAAAAAATTAACTCGTAAGTTAATTTTAAAATATGCTTTCATAACTTTCACTCAATCCTTACTGTTTTGGTCATTTTTATAGTAAATAAGAATGAATGAATAAAAAGTAGACTCTTTTCATATAAATTCTTTACGAATTCTTCACTTGAATTCTTCTCACATTTGGTCGCTTTTTTCTCTCATTCTTATTTTTTAAAATTTAACCAAATATCAAAAAATATAAGTAAAAATAATAATTTTTATAAAATTATTTTACATGTAAAATATTTTTCATAATGAAATATTTTACATCAAAACAAACGAAGTCTAAATAAAAAACGGAGCAAAACTAAGAAAAAATTAAAACGAAAAAGAAGTGCCTTTAGTAATTCACATCACAGTATATAGATCAATCAACAGTAGGATATTAAAACATAGAAATGACAATGGGCAGGACAGGGCGAGATAGGGCCGGGATTAGTTCATCCATCCTCGTTCCTTATTTGTTCGGAGTAGGGATGAAAAAAAATATCGAAAAAATAGCGAAGAACAGAGCGGGAGCGAAAATATTTTGGGAATAATTTTTAAGATTTAAAAGAATGCTATTATAAATAATATAATAAATAAAAAATAATTATTAATGAATCAATATAACTAAATATACAAAAAATAATAAATAGAAAAAAATATAAATAAATATAATATTTTAATATTTTAAATTTATTATATTTATAAAATATATATTATATATATATATTAATATTTTAAAAATATTTATTTTATATAATTGGAGGCGGAGAGTTTTATAGCTAAATATTACAGAAAAAAAATCTCATGTCTCTCTTTTTAAAATTCAGGTCTTATTACTTTTTTATCTAGTTAGTACACACCCAATTCTATTAAAATTAGCATTAATTATTCCTTAAGCAAATAAAAATAATTATTACTTATTTAGAAATCAAAATAATTGTAGTCCTTGAGAAATTTTTCCATTCTAAAAGAAATAAGAAATATATTAAAATTTTAGTTTTTATTATTTTTATATTATTTTGTATTTAATATAAATTTTATTTTATAGATCTCGATAAATAGGTTTCAAAATTATTAATTTTATTAAAAATAAATCTACATATTAAAAGTTATAAAATCTTAAAATTTACAAGCAAAAATTTTAGTGAATCAAATACTATCCGTAAAAAAGAAAAAAATTGTCATAATCAATGTTTAAATTTAAAATTAAGACTCAATTTTAAAAAACCTTAGCAATGAGACTAATACTTATATAAATTTTTTAAATAGGACTAATAATTAATTAATCATAATTTTATAGATTGAAAAAAAATTATGCAAAAGAAAAGTATAAAAATTAGTTCCCTCTATATTGTATATGGTCTCCCGATTGATAATAGATTATTTATTTATTTAGTTTATTTTTAGTTAAATTTTTTATTGTTTAGTGAAAGTATTATACTTTTTAAAAAACATTTATCGATATGAGTTGAAAAAATAATTTCGTTATAAAAATAAATAAAAAGAGTTTTGAAAAAGTAAAAATAAGCCGCTAAATTAAATTTTATGTTATTTATTTTCATATTTAATGAATTTTTTTTAGCCAATTTTTTTTTATTTAAAAAAAATTATAAAGGGTAAAAAATTAACCAAAAAGAGAATTAAAAAAATACAAAAATTATTAAAAATTGTACAAATTAACTCAAAAAGGGCCTATATATCTATTTACTAGTATTTGTACCAACACAATGCACGCGTAATATTAATTGGGAGATTTTGAACTAGGTTCCATTTAAAGATCTTGTATTTTAATAAATTCCAACTAAAGATTATATTCTAAATTTTTTTTTAAATATTTTTCATACCAAAATTATCCACAACTTTCTTTAACGCTTTCAACCGTTCTAAAATCACTAGATTGCCACCACCACCATTGCCACCGCCGCCGCCATCATCACCACCACTCGATCGCCACTACCATCACTGTCGTCGCTGTCGTCGTCACTACCATCACCACGGCCCCCGCCACCACTACTACCAGATCACCACCACCACCGTCGTTTGTGCAAAAATGAAAAATAAAATATTTCATAATAAATTAGACATTTCATATTTAGAACAAACGTCTTATTTTCAAAATGAGTCATTTCATAATAAAATAAGCTATTTTATAACAAATATCTAATTTTCAATTCAGAATGAAACATTTTCATAACACATGTCTAATTTTTAAAATAAGACATTTCATAATATATAAAATGAGACGTTTCACCTTTCACAATAAAATATCTCATTTTTAAAATAAAAACTCATATTTTTAAAAATAAATATTTTTTTTTCTCTATAAACAAATGAGACATTATAAAATATTTCATTTTTCTACCAACTAAATTACCCCGTCCACAATCAGACCAAACTACCACCATCATAACCACCAACACCATATCTCTCTCTCTCTATCTCTTCTCACCATCTCCATCTCTTCTCTCTCTAAAACCGACCACTACCAACACCACCGGACCACAACTAGATCCTTGAGTTTATATCTATTTCAGTCGGTGCCCAAGTATATGAAGAAATAAAGCAAAAAAATAAAATAAAATTAAATCATACTTTTCACTTGCACGAAGTCTCTTCCGTATTGCACAAGGCATCGAGCTTTTCCATAACAATCTCCAAGAGACTTTGAACATAGTAACATTGAACACTACCCTTGTCGAGGAAAAAGTTCGATCCAACAAAAAATTAAAAATCAAAACCCTAATTTTGCTTACCTTCGACACTGAAAGGTGTTGAATTAGAGGCGGCATCCGAAAGCAACAAGAGATGAAGAAGAAGCAAAATGAAAGATTGAGTTGGTGTTCATGGCGTGAATTGCCATGGTTGTTTACCAGAGCTAAAGGTTGAGAATCGTAGTACTCAAGGAAGGGAGGAAAGGAGAGAGAGAGACTGTCGAAACTAAGAGTGTACATGGGTCGGTTTGGATCGGTTCAGTATTAAATTTAGAACTGAACTAATTTTTATTTGTTCTAATTTTTTGAACTCAGAACTAATCCAATCATATTGTAGAATCAAATCAAACCAAACCAAACTAATAAAAATCGGGTCGGTTCGGTTTGAAATCACGGTTCTATGAATTTTAAAAACTACTTTGCACGCATGAAAAAAATTACTATATATAAGTTTTAAAATTTTGAAATAAATAATAAATAAAAACTAAGACTCATACATTATAATTAAAACATGAAATAAAAGTTTTAATAATTATTTTACAATCTATTTAGTAAAAAAATAATAAATATCTAATAAAAAATTTATAGAAATAAATGATATATAACAAATAAATAACAATTAATAATAATTATTTAAGCTAATGATTCTTTTTTCCTAATTTGTGAAGGCAAATTTTTTTTTTTTCTATATGAATTTCACAATAATTATATCGATTTTTCGGTTAGTTCGGGTTTATACTAAACTAAATCAGGAATCGAACTAATATTATTAGTTTATCTTTTTTGAGACTCAGAACCAAATCAATTATTTGTAAAAAACAAACCAATCCAACTCATAGAGTTCGAATTGATTCGATTTTCAAGTTTATCAAATTTCTTGTCTGTTCCTAGTAGAAACTGATTTTGCCTTGTTCTTGATCTACCCTAAATTATATCACTAATTCAAGAAATTAATACATACAGAGCATGCGACGTCATCGTGAAAATAGTCGGCCACGAGTATGAGAAGCTCTCGATCTCTGTTGTCTCAGCTTGCCATTACCATCGAAGAAAATGGGAAATAACAAAAGAAGGGGTATATTTGTCAACAATGATTATAAATTTGAAAAATAAAATTTAATAAAATATTTAAAAAGTAGTTAGAGGAATACAAGTTTTCTAAATAGCACATTGGATTAATTTCTTCATTTTAATTTTTATATAAAAAAATATTAAAAAAGAGCCTACATAATAAAAATAATAAAAAATTAAATTATAAAAATAACATGTGTTAACAATGGGTTAGGAGTATAATAATAATAAGATTTCAAAGTAAAATAAAAATAATAATAAAGAGGGAAAAAAATTGGGTGGTTATGTAATTATTCTCATAATTTAAATTTTAAATTTTAAAATTTAAATTATTATCAAAGATATTTTTTGAAAAAATATATATGATCGATCTTAAGAGACTAAAATAAGATACTTCTTTTTAATAATAATAACATAAAATAATATACATATATGTCTACAATGGGCAAAAGCCACGAAACAATAACGCATGGAGGTAGAAGGCCACGCATGAAGGAGTTCTACTGCTCCCAAAGTACAGAAGGACTTCGTTGTGACTGTTGTGAGAATATTTTGAGAATTTTATAATTTAATTGAAATAGTTTATTATTTTATATTTGTTGAATAGTTAGTTTATATGAAATATTAGGTCAATCAGATACTGTTATTTATGTGATCGGTTGACAATTAATTTATATTTTATTTTTAAAATTTTATAAATTAATTATTTTGTTTAAAAACAAATATTCTTCAATCATATGATTAACCATATCTAATTTATCTAATTTCTTAAATAAATTAATTATTTATTAAATATAAAATATTTAAATTAAAATCTAAAATACACTAAGAGCACCCTCTGCCCGTGAGCTTGAACCAAAAACTTCACCAGTAAAATAAATCACCGTACGTGGCCAACCAATTGGAAGATAATCAACTGTTGTCTTTTTGGGTTACCGGACACAAAGGGAGTAAGAATGAGGTAGTTGACTTTCGTTTGAGTTGCAAGTCTGGCAATCAAGGATTAAAGTTAGGCCCTGTGTGGTTAAATTGACTTATTTATTTATTTTTTTGATTAAGTTAATTTTTTGTTTTAGTAATTTTTAAAATTATTTAATTAAATTATTATATTTTTTAAACTTCTCTCATTGAGACAAGTCGAAAAAATAATTTTTTTTTGATGAAAATATATATAAAAAAGTTTTTAAAAGATAAAAATAAATAAAAATAAGTCAATAAACTAAATTCTATGAGTTATAATTAAAATAAGTCAATAAACCAATAAGTAAATTTTTCCAAGCAGGCCCTTAGTCCCCAAATCTATTCTATATTTTTTTTTTATCTTTTTTTTTTTCTAAATTTGCGTGTGTGCGTGTGTTTATTAAATGTTTTTGTTTTTTTTCATAAATTAACTCTTTTCCGGATGTTAAATTTTAATATTGTCCTTCAACCTAAATGAAGTTTTACCAAAGTTAAAAAACGTTTTGTGTATTTTTTATTTGTTGAGAATATCAATAAGTATTTTGAGAATATTGAATAATTTCTCATAATTAATTCATAAATGTATTATACATAAATAATCAATTTTCGATGTCAGGCAAACTGGTGTAAATTGCTAACTAAAAGTTTAAAAATAAAATATAAAAAGATGTGAGATGTATATCAAGATTATTAAATAATTTTGTAAAAAATATACATTTTTAGTTCAAAATTTTGATTTATATTTTTTGCCAATATTTCAAAGAAGCATGATTTTTAAACATTCAATAACTACTGCAATATTAAGCACTCGACAAAAAATAAATGAAAAAAGGCATTATTGTAACATGTGCCCTTTTTATTTTAGAGATTTAGGGCCCTTTCTGTTTTAGAAATTTAAGGATTTGTTAAGTGAATATTTTCATCAATTAGTTAAAAATACTTATAAAAGACAAAATTTAGAAATTTTCAAATTTATTCAATAATATCGTATAAATAGACATGCGAAGTAGATCTATAAAATATGTCTAAATAATATTACTCTTTGATAAATTAACAGAACAAGGAGGGTTATAGCCAACATCCTCATAAAGATAAACAAGACCATATATATTAAAACAAAAATGTTACGAACTCATTTTATGCATCCATAAAATTATTCACTAATTGAAATGAATGTTCTAAATTAAATTATTTATGACGTGAGCCATACGTCAAGTGAATCTGGACTAGTTATTTTGAATTGCGAATAACTTTATGAGTATATTTTATGAATTTGTATTATAACTTGTATTAAAATTCAAGAGCATCTTATGTGGTTAAAATTTGTTGAGTGTATGTCCGGTAACCTGCGCACTCTTATGTAATTATGATTTTATTTACATGTATTTGAGTTAGACTAAAGTTATGAATTCATATAAAACTCAATACATGTATGATTTTATAATTATATGGGGATTAGAGTTTTACGGTTAGCATATAAATAAGAATCTTATAATTTTAGTAATTGTGAATAGTTGAATTAAAAAAGTAGAGATGTAGGAAAAGACGAAAAAATACCAGGGTACATGGGGGTAATTCTTGAGTGGGTGTCGAATTTTAGAGTATTTTTGGCCTAATGATTGTACAGTACTATAAGGTTGTATTGGATTATCTTTTTCACCCATGAATATAGGTAGGTAGCTTGTGTCGAATCACGTAAATTCTTGAATAATTTTTTCTTTGATGTATGCATAGTTGTGCTTTCATTCGTATTCGAGAATTGGTGATTAAATTTTAACAAAATCAAGGTTTAATTAGTAGTAAAATACAAAGAAAAATGATATTAGACACTGGTGTAATCATCGAAAACTGGAAGCAAAATGGAATTGATACAAATTTAGCAAATTTTGAATTGTAAGTACCCTATGTTACTTGATGTTGAAATGTATTTAATAATCCAAAAAAGTTTTTTGAAAAACAATTTATAAGGAGTTGTAGGCTGAGCTCCATATCTATAAGTTCTTCAAACACCAAGAGGAAATGTTGGACCAAAGATTTCAATGGGTGTCACCTCTTCAATAAAATTTTGTTCATTTATTTAACATTGTTTTACCAATAAAGGAGTGTGCGAACATTTAGATGGATAGATAGATAGATGTAGATCTAACTTTTTTGAATCTTTCATTTTGATTTATTTTTAAGTGGGTTTCTTCTCTCCCTCCCCACCCTCAGCGTTAAAGCTTAGATTTTCGACTTGGGAGGAAGAGGCGACGACGGTAACACCTCTCTGGTCTTCATCTCCCCAAATCTCTTTCTCTCTTCTCTCTAATCTTCTTTCTTCTATTCTATCTCCCTCTCTTTTTTATTCTTTTGCTTTGTTTTGTATATAGTTTACGTTTCTTTTTTATTTCTTTTTTATTTTTTGTATTTTTTTTCTTTTCAACATATGTGTTTCACCACCCCATATTTTTTAAGTAGTTCTTTTAAATTTGGACGTCTACCAAATTAGTACAAGCAAATCGTCAATAAAAAGGTCAAAGTTGAAGCAAAACGATCATTCTCGATCATTAATACTTTCGTTTGCAAAAGTTAAGTAGAGACTACAACACCTTTTTAGCTTACTGTAGAAGAAATGCGACGGTGTACAATGGAGTTTATGGTGGTTGAGATTGTGTTTCCTCCATTTCGTAACATTGGGATTGATTGCTACAAACGCTAAGGAAAGAAATGCTTTGTTAAAGTGCTAAATGAGAGGAAGTTGGAGTGGCATTTGTACATACATACCCATACTTGTGATCTATCCTCAGCTAGCATTAATCGAGACGGAGGGGACTGCACGGAGGTTTATAATTAGCACACACGACAACCTTATTTTTTGACAAATCTCGTTCTCGTCCCCTATTCCCCTTCCACAGTCTTCTCTTTTCTTGTGTTGCCATCATACAAACTTTTTTTAAAAAAAGAATCTCAAAGATGTCTTTTGTCTTATTTGAATAAATTTTTAATAATTGTGATTATATTTATTTGTAAATGTAAATAAGAGGTTGTATGCTGTAGTACTGCTTAAAATTTTGAACTTTCTAAATTAAACATAAAATTAAGTTATGAGAAGTTTAGAGGATGGCCTTAGAGCTAGATTGTGAAATGTATGATTGTATCATTTGAGTTGTGATTTTGTTGTAGCGTTCCTGACTGAGTCTGCATATATTGTGTTGTTTACTTTTATCATATGTTATTTTTTTTTTATAAACGGTTAGACCGTTGGATCATCCAAAAAATAAAAAAAACTTGGCTGAATTTAAAAAAAAATATAATTATTAGAATAATCTTCAAAAGTAACCCGGCATATATGTTTTGGTTCTTAAATAGGGTTAAAAAAGGACCTAAACTATATTAATTGTTTTAATTTTCTATTTATTTGTTCTTTTAGTAGGCGCGCCATCATTAAAACTTGTTCAGGGGCGTACAATTGGAAGAATTGTAAACAAAATAATTGCTTACAATGGAGGGACAAAGCTTTCTCTTCCAATTCTCGAAGAAATGAAAGCGTTTTGCGGAGTAAATAGTAAATGCCACTGCAGCAGCAAATGAGTTAGGAGTTCAAATTAGGAGAATGCGTCCAATGCAGGGCTTTAAACATAGTTGGTGTCATGTTGATTCTGCAATTAAAGCCGCCATAATACAAGCCTTTCGAGTAATCATTTCTCAATTTCATAATGTAATTATTAATCTTTTAATAATTCCTACTTTTAATAATGTTTAAATTTATTTATTATGCTTGTAGGTCAAATTTGATATCGCGATTAAAAGTTAGGACAATGAATTAGTCCAAAAGATTGCTGACGCGAAATGCTATCGTTTATATAAAAATTGGAAGTGCAAAAAGAAGAGCCACTATCACACTCTTTCTAAGGAATGTATTGACCCATATAGTTCTCCATATTCGGGGGTGGACAAAAATGGTTGGAAGTATTTGATCGAGCATATATTTATAAATACAAAAATCGTGCTAAAGTAAAAATAATTTAAATTAAATTCATATTTTCCTTTATAGTTTACCAGTAATATGTGATTTGTAGAAACGCTCGATCGATCGCTAGTAAGAACAATAGAAAAAACTGTCATATAATTAAACTATGAGGTCTCAGTCATTTCCTGCGGCATTCTCTACTGAGGTAGAACATGTTTTAATTTTTAAATAATGTATACAAATTGTAAATGAAAATATTATTTTTGGTACATTTTAGAGACCATATTCAATTTTAAATTGTAATTTACAGACAGAAACAAACGAAGGCGAGCTGCCTGATTTTTGTGATTTCTATGAGAAATCACATAAGTTGAAGAGGACAAAAGAATGGATCAATGTTGAATGCGGTGTGCTACATGTAAGTATTCAATAACTGCACAATTATATTTATCATTTTCGTAGTAACTAAAAAGTATAACTTATTATTTATATATATTTTTAATAATAACAGGTAGAAATGTTGAGAGTGGGAGATGATGCTTCCTAATCTGGAGTGCTGATGACCCAAGAGGCCATTTCGAGAATAGTGCTGGGGAAGAAGGGGAACCTAAGAGGATTTGGGGTTGGGCCAAAGCCTTCTTCCTCTTCTTTTAAATTTGATGTTGAGTCACGATCACGCGAAGTTGAGGTACAGAGACTTAAATGAGATATGAACGCACTCCGTGAGGAGCAACAGAGAGAGCGCGAAGAGCAGCAGACAGAGCGAGAGGAGCAACAAGCTTAGCGAGAAACACAACAGAGACAAATCGATAAGTTTCAGAGTATCTTAACGCAACTCCTACAAGATGCTCCATCTCGTTGATGGTTGATCATGATTCTAATCTTTGGTAAATTTATTAGTATTTACGTTTTTTTAGTAATTATAGGTATTCATATTTAGTAAAAATAAATGATACATGATTACAATACACAAATAGATACTTAGTTATTTAGAACTAATAACATGATAAGCTTTACAATATTAATTTTTGTAATTTTTTTTTCTTTATAGTTATATATCATAAATAACCACAATTTACTTTTATACTTTTACAGGTAAAAGATGATTTTTGCTGCAGTTGGATTATGGAGATTTTGTTGATCATATTTTTTCTTTGAGAAATTGTCTTGATTTTCATATTTAGATGAATTTTTCTTTAGATGTTATGTTTAGTTTGGTATTTTTTTGGATACATATTTGCAATCATGTTGGATTTAAGAATGAATGAATGAATATTGAAATCTGGTTTCAAATGTTTTATATATGTGTTGAGTAAGAAATAACTTTGAGTGATTATTAGTTGAATGCAAGAATGAATGAGTATTAGAATTTGTTTGCAAATGTCACAATTACAGGTAATC